>QVNW01004432.1:0-16914 GCA_014825475.1 Pseudomyrmex flavicornis
ATCGTTAACCGTCGGGCTCTAAAGTAAACATGGAAAGTTCTAGAATCTACGCGTAGCAACGAGACTAAACTAGACAATGGTCACACTTCGTTTCGATCGCCGTGACGTAAGAAACATTTTACGCTCGGGCGTAAGAAGCTGCGAGCTCCGTGTACTCTACAACAAATAACGTTGCGGGAGGGGGGGAAGGGGATAACAATTATTGTCGCAAATAATATATACGGTGCGAGCGTGTATGTGCGTGTACACGATGTTTCTTACTTGTATCTCCCTTTCGATTGCGCGTCCCGCGCGAGCGTATATATACGTACGTATACGTTCCCGTATCGGATTTGTGTAAACTACGAAATCCGCGATCGGTATCGGAAGCGATTCTCCCGCGACCGCGTAACGATCGCGGAGTGGAACGGCGTTAATACGTGTACTTTATCGCCGCTGATCGGTGCCACGGAAGGGCTTTAAACTGCGGAAAACTGGAACGGCATACGCGCGGACGGCAGCGGGCGCGGTATACGTGACTGCCAGCGGTGCCGGTAACGCGCGGTATACGTGGTACAATTCTCCTCGATTAGTTTAGTCGTAGCGGGAACACGTTGCCCGCCGCGCGGCTTCTCTGCGCTTTCGGCTCGCGCGAAACCAATCCTCCCCCGCCCCCTTCCCTCGTTCCCTTTTCCCTCTCCCACCTTCTCTTTCGTAGTTTACGCCACGCGCGTATGCAAATTCGTTGTCGATCACAAATCATTACTATACGATTCGAAAGTTATCCCGGCAATCGCGATAACCCCCCCCGCGCGCCCGCGCACCGTACGGCGCGCGGAGGAAATTCATGGTGCATGCGGAGAGATAGAGAGAGAGAGCTGTATCGAATCGATACAATTAACCCTGCAAACCACAATGGGGTTGCGCGCCGTTGTATTGGCCAACACGGCGTTATAATTGCCGTTGCCCGCCGTCGTTGCCCGTCCGAACGCGCGCCGTCCTCGCGTCGAAATAGTTTTATTCGTCGCGCCGAGCGCGCGCCGGATTTATGATATTTATTCCTGTCATAAACACGCACGCATTATTCTCTCCGTTCGCTGAAATTAACCTTTTTATCCGGCGAACGTGATAGACGTTTAATAGATTGGTTTTACGAGGATCGAGTTTGTTTAATCGCGACACACACGCGCGTTATTTTTGCCGAAGCTCGCGCGAAATGTCACGCGAAGCAACTGTGTGCGCGCGGACTAAAGCAAACAAAAAATAAGTGATCAGATACTTTTATTCAAATGCTACTCCCTCGCACAATTTTGTGGAGCGCGTTTTATAGAACAATATATTATGTTGCGAAAGCAAAACAAAACAAAACAAAACAAAAATGAAATCATTATTCGAGAGAGTTTCGAAGCTCGCCGTGCTATTCGCGCGAGCGAGAATATATATATATATTATACGTATATAAGTTCATAAAAAATAAAATTGTATATAGAAATCGAATGAAAAGATACGCACGGACATGTGCAACGTAAATTGGACCGCTCTGATAGCGTGACGCGTAAACAGCATTCATGCGAGACATTCATGCGAGACATGAAGAGACGTCGCGCATTTATGTCGGGAGCGCACTAAAAGTCTAGTGGATCTCGCGACGCCGAGCTCTTTTGACGGCGGCGCACGCCGTGAAACTTACCTCGGGTATCCGAGAAGCTTTAATAAGGGCCCGTGCTCTGTACCGAGTTCGCGATGTAAGCGCAACGGTGCGCAAAGGCAACGCCCATCACATCCTTATCTCTCCGAGCCATCATATCCAGTTCTGCAATCCCTTCCGCCTTCTCTCTATCCCGCGTCTTCGCGGAAACCCTCCCCCTCTCCCAGGCAACCCCTTCGCGCGGCACTCGCGACACATCGAATCACGAATTTCGCCCGACGCGGAAAGAAGAATTGCGTCTGATGTCTCGCTTGTTAAATCGCGTTTATAGCGAAAGATTTGTGCAATCTAGACGTTACAAAATACAGATATTAAACTCGCGGGAGAACGTAAACACGCTCGGCGATATATCGGAAAAGAAATAATTTTTTATCGTCGACGCGCAACGTTTGCATACACACAGCGCGCGCGCGAACGCTCTCTCGGTGGCGATCCAATTACTCAAGGTGACCGAGCGAGCGTCATCCAGGTATAAAGCGACGGAACAAATTGTTATCGTTACTATCGCCGAGTCTAATCTACGAGTAGAATTGATCCACCCTCGGGACTTCTCTCTCTCTTTCTCTTTCGTTCTCTTCGCAACTATTTATCTAAGTCCTCGCGCGCACACGCCTCCCGCCTCATTATCGTTTGTATATAGCGCGAGGAAAAGTCGCGTAATCGCTTAATGGCCGCTCGTCTAAAACTCATTAGTTTCTTTACCTCCCGCATAATATAGTATAGATACTTATGTAACAGGATCCAAATAATTAATGCGGAAAATTGCAATCGGGATGCGCTTTCGCGGCGGCAATAATAGGATTAACCGGCAACTTAATGTTCGGAACGTCCCCCGCGCGCGCGCGTTCACCCCGGAGCGCGCTGAGTTAGTTATCGACTAATTAATAAAACGTATATCAAGTGAAAATTGTGTAACGATCGATACACGGCGTTGCTTCTAAAATTTCAACGTCGCGCTCTCGCGCGTCGACCGATGATCCGCGTGTCTGTATTATTGGCTCCCCTCCCTCCCTTCTCGATATACCAAATCTGTATTCGCGAAAGTATATACGTACCTAACTCGTCGTTTCTCGAAGTAAACGCCGAAACGTGATATCTGAGAGACGTTTACAACGGTTATAAACGCAACCACAATTCGCGAAACGTAATAGCGCGCGCGAGGGGGTGGCTTTAAAGATATATCGCGATTTTACATTGTCGTTGCGCGCCGTGAAACGCGAAACGGGGGAATGGAAAAGGGGGAGGCGGGCTTTTTCCTCCCGAGTTTCTGTAAATAACGGACGAGAGAAATCCCCCGTGCGCGCCATTTTTCTCGTTCGCGCGAATCAAATCCTCGTCGTTGTCGTCGTCGACGACAGGCGACGACTCCCGTTATTTGACTTTTAACGAATTACCCGGCCCGTCGACTATAGCGATCTTGACGATTCCTAAATCATGCTCGGTGAAACGATGGATCGTACGTGTTCTATATATCCGCGTGTCCAATATAGCTTTATACACACAAAAGTTTTCGCCGACGAGATACGAGGAAATGTGCTTTTTGAGTTTCCGGCTGTGCCGGAAAAAGAAGGCCAAAATGTCGAAATACATATGCGCTGACGAAAGAGTAATGATAATAGCGTGCACGTGGTCAATGTTCCAAAAACAAGAAAGAGAGAGATTAGATTAGAAAGTTTTATTTTTAAAGCGCCCTGAAAAGATCCCCTCAAGCGCAAATAATTAACAAAAGAAAAATTATATAAAAAGTAATAAAAATAAATACGAACAAATAAAAAATAAATATGAACAATAAGAATGTAGGCAAAGAAATAAGAATATACTACAAAACGTAATAAAATAAACCAAGAAAGAGAGAGAGAGAGAGTCACAAGCATCGATGTAATATCTATATCTCATATGATGTCTCATATGAAGATATATCTATATCTATATCTTCATATTATACAGATATTATATATTATTAAATCGTCATGTAAAACTTCTCTCGGAACATCGCTGCGAGTAATAGATATAATCGCACGACTTCTCGAATAACAAGAGGCCTGTTCGTTTTTTTTTTTAGCTGAACTTCTTGCGCCGTTTATCGTTTTTTCTTTTCTCTTCAAAATGGAGGAGAAAAAGAGAAAAGATGAAAGGTGCGCAAGAAGTTTAGCTAAAAAAAGGAGGAAACCTAAGGAATCGCAATCTCGATCATAAGATTCAGCACACCAATTACTGTGTTTATTCTCTCTCTCTCTCTCTGTCATTATATTATAACGACCACATATCAAACGACTCATTTCACCGTCAAAAGACACCCCCCGGAAAAAGGAGAGAGAGAAAAGGAAAGAGGGACAAACAAGCGGACGCGACACTTTACGTAATAATCCACTGTGCGCTTATGTACGAAACGGGAAGTCGCGTGTCTCTTGTCGCAATAAGAAAAAAAACCTGTCCCGACCGGACGCGCGCGCGTGCAACCTGCGCCCGAGAAACCCTGTCGGAGCCATACGTGACCGCCGTATGGTAGTCGGGACGATCCGCAAGGGTGCGCGAGAGGAATAACCGTAGGGAAAACGGGGGGGGGAGAGGAGGGGAGGACTTAGGGGGACATATGTCGGGGACACGTAATTCGCCGGCCACGCCTCGGTGATCGTGCGGCACGCAGTTGCGCACGCGGCGCACACACGCACGCATACACGCATGACAACGAGACGAGTACGCGTGCGGCTTGGATTCGATTACACAAAGAGCCCCGGCGACTTCGGTGATGGCGACACACACCGAGGTTTCTCCTCTGTGGTGCCACCCTCGTCGAGGATTTACGTAGAAAGAAAAAAACCCACAACACTCAGAACTCGTCCCACACCGTAGGAAGTCAGAATTATGGGGTCAGGAATATAAGCAAGATTATAGACCAGAATTGATTTATATATACATTGTATGTGTAGCGTTGCAATGTAATCGCGTGGTATTGCTTTGATTCTTCTCCTGATTGACTTCTATTAGCTCCAGATAAATTACCTCAGAGAAGCGATCGGGGATAAAGAACGAACGAGAGAGAGAGAGAGAGAGAGAGAGAGAACGCGGTAATCGCAGGTTGTAAATATTTACGCTAAAGGGCAACTACTAAACTCGACGAGAGAGAGAGAGAGAGAGAGAGAGGGAGAGTTTCGCCGTCGGAATTACGACAAGTAATAAGCTGTTGTATCGATATTATCTATTAAAAGCTATAGATTTAACTGCATAGAACGGAAAAGCGTGGCGCGCGATATTACGCTCGCGCATCCCCCGGAATTGATGGGTATTAACGCTAAAGTTATTTTCGACCTCAAAAATTGGCGTCGTAAAAAGTTAATGAGCGTCGGGCTACATTATTTGCAGCGCGGGAGAATAATGGCGCGCATAATTAAACGTGCAAACAGCGAACGAAATCCTGGAAAATCAATTTCGGTGAAAGCACCGACTCGTAAATGCCACCGATAATCTCCGTGCTTTTGTATGTTGGCGCGTGTGTTTGATCGATCTAACAAAATATATTTGTACCAAAACCATCGATAGAAATATGTTTCAATCAACAGACAATCTACCAGGCCAAAATTAAGTTAAGGAGAAAGCGATATTCGTGTCGTGGGCACGCACACTGGCATATTACTTGTTTGCAAATCATAAACATTCGCTCTATATTATCGTTAATAATCACAATATTACACGAGAACAAAACTGCCGTAAACTACTGGTCGAATCTATCTTTACGTAATAGAAAGTTGTAAATTGGAGAGCAGATATATGTATAATATATATATAGGTTTTTGTCATTTATTCCCCATATATAAGTCGTGAAAACGAGAGAATAATAACGAGAAGAGACTACGGAGCGGATTCGATCCCCGCGAACGTTTGCCATCTGCGCGATGTAATTCGACGAGAACGTCAATCACTCGCGCAAACGATCCTTGGACCAAGAACTTTCTGCGCGATTCACGAGTTATTCCAAGTCGTCGGTACTTTGTTCTCGCACATATCAGTGTGCCAGGTATAATCGAACAAAGTCTAAATTCGACGCTTCTTAAAACAGAAATATAACGAGCATTAAGTATAATCCGCGGACAGATATTTCTGAGACATAAAGTTTTCGTCGGCGTGATGCGCGTTGAGAAAAGTTTCGCTCGCGAATGTTCGCGTATAAAAATATATACGCGACTACTCCGTATATTATAAAAATGCTCCGACAAAATGAACGACCCGCGAGTTAAAATGCATCGTAATCTCCGTCATCTTTGTTTGCCTCTCTTTATTTCCGTCACCGTTTCTGCTTTTCCCCGCGTTTCAAAAGCGGGGGCAATTAAAGAGAAGAGCTCGCGCGCGCGCGCGTGTGCGAAGGGAAGAAACGCGACGGGGAAACACTACCGCGCAATATTGCGCGTAATGTCCGCAACTGTAAAAAACTTGGTTAGTTTTAAAACAAAAAAGGCGACGGACGGGGAGAGAATCGCGCGGCACTCTGGTAAAATAATATTGTTGTTGCTTTTAGGAAGCGTCCTCGTGCGACGATGATTAATGGCCGGCCCACGACAATGGGTAGACGTCAGCAGATACGCGTGAAACCACGGCGTATAACACGTGAATGTACACGCGCGCGTGCCATTGTTAGGAAAATGGACTTGAATGGTGTGTTAAACAAATTTCACTCGCGAACGAAATATCCGACACGGATGAAAAGTTGCGTCGCGCAAGATTCTATACCAGCTGACAAATGTGATTTATCCCGCGTACGATAAGCTCGTACGCCGTAATATGGAGGATCTCTCCCGGTATTACCTTCGTGTGCGTGACGCAACGCTTTTGAATTTCGTGTGTGTGTGTGTGTGTGTGGATATTTGAGAAAAACCACTCGCGTAAATTCTAAATATTCAGCGTCATTGCGCGAAAAAAGAAGTGCCTGCACAAACACCTCGCGGTGGTGAATCCGAGAGAGAGAGAATGTATCTGATTTCAAGTTCTTTTCCGGAGAGATCTGTGTATCACATGATATATATATATATATATATATATATATATCATATGTACTATATAACGCGCGCAAGTACTATGTTGCGCAAGTATTTTGTTTTTTCAATAAAATTGTTTTATTCACGACCTCGTCGAATTAAGAATTTACGGCGTTCTCTCCGACTGCAGAGAGGGGAGAGGATGCGGGCTGTTTGAAAAGTTCCTCGCGAATTATTACGGAGAACACGGGAATTTATACAGGGCCGCGCTCGCACATGACGGAAAGCCGTGTAATTAAAATTCGCGTCATTCTCGTCCTGAATCCTGAATTCTACTTCGTGCCAGAAGACCTATGTGTATGTAAAAAGTTTGACAAAAGCAAATGGGTGTCGCTTTTGTAGTCGTATTATAACCGTAATGCAATATTACTGGAACCCAAACTTTTCGCAAAATACTGCGTGCTGCAGTTTACTCGCAACGTAAACCATTTTGTTTGTTTTTTTTTTTTGTTTTTTTTTTTTTATTTTTTATTTTTTTTATTTACACTGTCGGAGCATGGTAACGCCAAGCAATTCAACTAATCTCGCAGCTTCCTCATTTTTTTTTCTTTTTATCTCAGACAATATTTTTCTCTTCCCGAGCTCCAGTTTTTCGCTTTTCGATATAATAATAATAATCACGCTGAGAGATCATCCGATGATCGTTACGTTAATTAGTCGCCGAGAAATCGCGATACATTATTAATGTTACGTCGCGCGTGACAAGATAACGAGCGAGCGCGAGACACATTACGTAAAGACGCCTTCGAATGTGTTGCGTCATGATATTTTGGACAACAAAAAAAAAAAAAAAAAAAAAAAACGGCCGCTCGCGTCAAGTAACATCGTCAAGGAGCACCGGGTGTACAGGGCAGAGCGGGATAACGCAAAGTAAGACATAATTGCGCCATAGTAGGTAAACGAAGATTAAGAATAAAGAGAAAAATGAAGGATGCCGGGCAACAGACTGACCTTGAGCACGGACGACGGTGAGCAGGCCGACGAGGAGAACGATCGGATGGCACCGCATCATCTTTTTTCACCTTCCTTCCCACCTCGAGGCTACCACCACCACCACCACCACCCGGCCGTCCTCCAGCTCGTCTTCTTCTCCACTTTTCTGCGCGTCTCTTAGCCGCACGCGTGCAGCAGGTTCGGCTTTCCTCACGCAACCAACAAAATAACGACAACACCACTATGCTTATTACGCTTTTCTCCTCGCTCGCGACTTTCCTGCCTGCCGATCCTTGTCTTCTCTTTTTTTTTTTTCGCGCGATCGCGTTCTTCCGGTTATTCCACGTGCGACGTCGTCCTTTCCTCGCGCGCTGGCGTGTCGATATCACTCAATGGTATTTCCTTCGAACCGCTCGCGATCGCTCGATCGCCGTTTAACGTCACGAAAGATCCTACGTTCGTACGCACTCATATCACTCTCCTCTCCTGTCCTCCCTCTCTCGTCCGCGAGGAATCGACCAACCGAGCGGATTCCCTTTTTTTTTGTCGTTTGAAATGTGCCTCGTTATATATGAATCACGTCACCTTCACACTGATGAACGTCCACGATGAACTTCTGGGCGAACGCCCGACGATCTCGCCCGCTACTTTTTTCCCCGTTCTGGAAATCGAGAGAAAAGGAGGTTGTGTTCGAATTTTCGCGGAATCAATGGGACGTGTACTTTATCCGCGCGGTAGCGGTCTCGAGAGTCGTTTTTCTTAGCGGTCGAATTGTTCTGTTTCTCGGAACCGGGGGAGGAAGGGGAGGAGGATTCGCGCTCCGATTATTCTTCGTAGAGGATTTCTCGAAACGCGGAATGTTAAAGCGGCGAAGCGAACGGAATCGGTGACGGAGATATCGCCGAAGGATGAGGAAGCGGATGGATCAGAGCAAACTCGATGAAAACGAAGAGGGGAAGGGGGGGAAGAGAAAACTTGGGGCACGAGATCAGCCGCGCGCGCGAGTTGTTCAAAGAAGTTTTAAGGAGCGCTTTTCAAGTTGATGGAAGAAATAAAGAGTCAATATGCGCATAGAGTGTGTGAGTCGACCTTCTTCTCCCCTCACGGACGTGACGTGACGTTGCGCTCACGACATCCGGGGAGCGAGCTGAATACGCCTCTAATGATCAGCCACGCGAGTTCTAATACAACATCGCCGCTCGATCGTCCTTTCGCTCCTCTGAGCGCTTTTCTTGCCTCATCCGCGCGGCGCAAATCGCTCGTGTTCCATCGCGCGTGACGTTTATGAAAGGAGACGCGTGCTCGTCACGGATATAAAAATCTGAATCGACTCGACGGAGGAGCTTTATCGTCGTCGATGATCAATGAAACTCGGAGCGCCATAAGTGGACGCGCACGTCAGGTGGTGGCTTCCTGTCAGAAACGCGACGCGACGCGACGCTCTGTTGCGGCAGACCACGGGCCCGCGATCCACCCCGGACTCGGATAACACTTTTGCGAGGTTTCCGAAGCTTCGCCGGATCGTCTGGACGGTAACTTCCCGGACGGCCGTCTTCGCCCGAAACCCTCGGCGCATTCCTGCCGTCTCTCTTCTTCCGCTCTCTCTCTCTCTCTCTCTCTCTCTCTTTCTCTTTCCACTTTCAACGGCACTCAACTCCGGCTCCGCAACGAGACGTAATTGAATAAAACCGCTAAGTGATTAATTGCCGGAGCCTCCACGGCGTTCTTCCATACCCGCCCGGCCAACTTCCTACTCAAGTTTAAAAGATCCCGGAGCTCGGGCAACTTTAAAGGATCTATGAACGGAGCAAGAGCCTCTCCTTCTCCAGCTGGCCCCGTAATTCCCGACTCCTGGCATCTTCTTCGATACCTTCGAACTCCGAACATTCTCCGTGACCCGCGTAGATCTTTATTTGTTTTTTTTTTTTTTAACGAGCGGAAAAACGAGTTTATTTTAAAATGTAAATAATGCGACCCTGTCTCGTTGCGAGAAGTGTGTGATTACTTTGCAGAGATTGCAAACGGACTTGCAGAAATATATAAAAAATCTACAGTCGTGTTCGTTCCCGAGAAAAATATATCGCGAAGCGCCATTGTTGGTTTCATATTTCAAAAACTATTGAATATTACTGCAGAAAAGTCGGCGGCGTGAAATAGAATCCTCCCCCCTCCCTCCCCCCGTTTTGGTTGATAAATTATAGTTTTGTGGTCGGACAGATCGGTCGATAAAAGAATTGCGCGACGGCACGGATTCCCTCGTCTGTATAGCTACGTCACTTCTCGCGCGCGAATTACCAACTTCCTCTTTCAACGTAAAAAGAATATATCCCGGACGATATTGTTATTGCTCTTCCACTTCATTTCCCGCTATACCATTTGTTCGAAATATAAAAGTCGCATTAAAACACGAAACATAAAAGTAGATAATAAATGTTTTATTTATCGAGCCACCGACGATATTGCAGTATCGTCGGTGACTATGGAAATAGAACACACTCGCGCGTTCAGTCGCGAATTCATTCTCGAGCGCTTTCTCTCATATATGTATATATATGTATACACACAGATATACTTCCGCTCTTTTTATGGCTTTTCTTTAAATTCAATAAACTTAAAAAATGTGATAACAGAATTTTCACGAAACTTTTATTCCTTCGCTTGTGAGAGAGAAAGAGAAAAATTTCGTTAGCAAACAGCATGTGGTCGCATCCTGTGTTCCAACTCCTGTGTTCTATTGCGGATGTTATGGTTTCTCGCGCGTTCAAACATCTAATACATCACTTCGCGGGAGCAGCTAATATTTCTTTTTTGATACATTTCTTCCACATAGTTGATCATGACGTTGAAAAAAAAAACAAAAAAAAATGTACATCGCGAGTACAAAAATAATACGATTAGAACTGGTCAAACTGGATAATCTCGGGAATTGCTTTATTCGCGTCTTTTCTCCGATAGCGAGCGGAGGCGAATTTTCATCGCAACGACATCGAAATAATTCAGAATCTCTCTTTCTTCCTCTCTCTCTCTCTCTCGGTTTCTTCGATACATCGCCGCGAGTTATTTTTCTCCTTCGGCGAAAAGTTCGATCCGAGTCGGTTCCCGCTTTAATCGTGATGTATCGTCCAACTTTACGCTATTAAATCGAATTTACTTATACGTCTCCTCACGTTTTAGGCCGGGGAGTTTTACTAGTTTAAAACTTGCGCCGACACGAGGCTGGAGGATGCGTACTTTCCGTTGGAAAGTAGGATCCAATGAATTTATCGGTTTTTTTCGCCAAAGTTACGAGTCTTAGCGAAGCCAAGAGGAGCAATCTCACTGACCTTGCAGCGAGCCGATTGCGTTCTGTACTTATCTCTTTCTCTCTTTCTCTTTTCTGTTTTATTACGCGATAATTAACGTTTTTGTTTTTTTTTTTTTTTTTTTTTTGCGCCTTTCCCTCCTAACTTTTCACGGTTCGATTCGTCAATTCGTCCGAGTGTTTTCGCCTCTCGCGTGTTCCTGCCTTCAGAAACAACCGGACGGTTTCACGCTCCATCGCTTGCGAGGTTAATTTCCGAGTCGAGAGCGAGAAGCTATATTCAAAAGTGGTTGTTATTTAATAACATTTCGTTAAAACATCAGTCAGAAAGAGAACTTCGCGCCCCCCCTGCACCGTGTAAATCCTCGTGTTCGTTTCCGAGAGCACGTTCCGTGACACGCCAGACCCGATTTGTCGGCCGGGAAAGAGCCGGGGAAGAGCTCGCGGCGAAAAATCGTTAACTGCCCGTTTCACAGCTAGAAGCTGAAGTTACCGCGACGAATCGAATTTGCTAATAGGAACTCGGGGACTCTCTCTCTCTCTCTCTGTCGCGAGAGTGCCCGGGGGAATCGATTCGACGCGTGGCGAAGCACGGGAGTTTGTGTCCTGCGGGCCGTTCACGGATCGGAAAGTACGAGGAATGTCACCCGTCGCGTCCTGCTACGACGAAAACGCGCTCGTTAAAATTTCCGCGCGAGATTCGCGCATTACGATTAACTAAATGTACAATATCGAAAATGTACAATATCGAAAGAGAATAAGCGGAGAGGCGGCGGTTCGACGCTAACGAGAGCGTGTCGCGGCCGAGAGCGCCGTGTTGCTGCGCGCTTTTGTGGAGAGAACGCGGGAGCTTGTTTTGAAAAACAAATGTCTGTTCATTTTCATTTGTTTTTAGTAAGAGATTTTTCCCAATGCGCCCGCGGAAAACGTCTAAAGTAACGAGTTCGCGGGCGCGGCTGACACAAACGGTATTAGAAAAAAAAAACAACTTGAATTGATTAAAAACGAATATTGAACAGATTCGTAATTACAGTCCGGTGAGTAAAAGCTCGCTTTAAACGAGGCGAGAAACGAAATATCGGTACAGAGAGATAAAGCTCCGAAACCTCGGGATTATCAGATCAGCCGAACACACGGAGTGGCTTTCGACTTTTAGCAAAAGATTAGCAATCGAAATTTCAAAGAGAAATCGATTTTCAAGTTTCTCTCTCGGCACAATTCAACGTGTCGAAGAAACTCGTTGGCAATTTCAGAAACTGGATCGTTCGATTGAGAAGAAAGGCGGAGGAAGATCCCCGATCGATTATCGATCCACTGGCTCGTTAGACCACTGCGAGACGTGACTACGTGCTTCATTATCATTCGCAGTCAGTTGTACCAGTGTTTACTTAGCAAAAACACCTGTCGGCGTCCGCCGTTGTATTTCCATCGGATATGGAACATCGACACCGATCGAATTTCGTCCCGACGTTTCGAGAGCGACGATGATCTGGCCGGAACGTAATTCCCGAATTACCGAACGCGGCTCCCGATAAAAAGTCGCGGTACTCGTTAAGGCGAGTACCGCGCCCTGAGTGCGGCAGCAGGTCGTCGTCGAATAAGAATCGAGCGATGCGACAGCGCGGAAATCTTGGCCCGGAAAATCCCCACGATGCACCGAGAGTCACGTCGCATCGTGATTATCGACCGTCCGTGATTTGCAGGAGCGAGTTGGGGAAAAGGGATGGTGTCCGAGTGAGACACGGGGAAAAGGCACGAAGGAGAAAAATCGGAGCGCGGACTCTCATCGCGGGAGAGACGCGAAAGACGGTTCCCCCCGGGGGAACCGTCGATGCTCCGGATAGCAAGAAGAGACGTTGCTCGAGACTCCGGGAACTCCCCGCGGTGGGTGGCGGACGCGGAGCTCGTTCGTTTTTTTTTTTTCTTTCTTTTTTGAAAATTCGACATCAACCTCCTTTGTGAAAATCCTGGAGAACGGATTCCCGGACCGGAAACTCCGGGATTTCCGTGACACGATCGTCCTCGTCGTCCGGGAAGTAACGACGGCGAAAGGAAGAAGAGGTGCGGCGATGGTTGCGGAAATGTCACGCGCGCGCGTGACACAATTTCGTCCGGACAAAAATTCACGACACGCTGCTCGAGAATCGCGCGATTGTCGTTTCACGCTTACGGGACGCGCGCGCACCGGAGAGTGTTTTACGCGCGCGCGATTATATACACACGAGATGCGCACAAGACAAAACGCGTACGCTCGCCACGATCGCGGGCTCGGCACTGACGCGCGGTGGCGCCCGGACTTTTAGTTCGTGGCGCTACCGAGCAGCGTCGCGACGCCCGCCGGCTGGCTTCTCCTCCCCACTTTCGAGGAGAGTGAGGAGTCTCTCTACCCCGGCAGTGACGCGGTGCAACGGTAACAACACCAAGACCCCCTTCTGGGATATATTTCCCCGATACCCTCCCTCCCCTCCCGATGTCGACCGATGCTCTGGCGGACGGGAACCGCCGGCGAGCTCGTGCGCGCACGTGCTGTCAATCAAAAGAACGCGAGATAACATCCGCGGATAAAGGCTGTCAGTCCGCTATCTGTACTTTAGATAATGAAATCCCTAACTTCATTTTCCGCAGGACGAAAGTGCGCAATTATTCCTATGCGAAAGCCGATCGACGTGTACACGACGTTGCCTTATCTGTGTGAACTTTTATATAGAATTTTTTTTCCCCCCCCATTCTTGCATTCTACAGCAAGTTGTTTGTTGCTTTTTCTTTTATATCGAAACACCGAGCACTTTCTGTACGAAGAAATCAACGTTGTGTTTGCGCGCGTAATCCGCATTAAAATCATTTTGCCTGCGCGTTAAAAGTTTTCTTAATTAAGGAACAAAAATGAAATTTGGAGCGTGCTGTTACACATTTCCGTCAAATCGAGAATAATTAAAAGAGAACAAAAACATTGAAGACAGAGAGTGTACATCCAGATAGTATAATAATAGTTGGTAATAAGTTTCTCTTTCCGAGAACCGAGAGATGGAAAACATCAAAAGACGTCATCCGGATTATAAATGTAATAAAGTCAGATCCCGCTGTTTTTTCCTTCCCTACCCTTTCCCCGTCGCTTTATTTCAGTTTCCGCGCAAACTTTGATACAACTCACCGAAGATATTCAACTCGATTTTTCGCTTATTTTAAGATACCGTTAAACGCCGCGGGAATGTACGTGAGAGCTCGTGTCGCGTAAAAATAAAAAAAAAATAAAAAAAAATTATAATCTGCTTGAAATTCCAGCACACCGCCACCGAATATATACGCTACACGAGATCCATTTAAATTACGCAAAGCAGGAAGATCTCGTAATCTCGGTGTCCAAGACTAGTCCCTGGCGCTCCTGGCCTTCTCTCTAATTAGTCTAATCGTACTATGAAATAACACATAGGTGTACGGCCCTATCTAAATGACTTTATGCGAAAAATACGCGATATATATTTCTCTCTCAAAAATCAGTAAAGTCAGTTACAAAGTTAAAATGTAGCAAAATTAAATTAATTTGTTAAAAGTAAATTCAATTCAAAATTCAACTATAAATTCTCTGATAATTCCACAATTTAGCAGAAGAATCGCATTTTTCGTCTGATCAACTATAGTAACGCAGTAGAGAAAAAAATCTCTCTCTTTCTCTCGCAAGTACTCACGCGCGTCCTAACAAAATGTGCGTGTCAAGGGTCGATTCTCTCGCGATTTTGTCGCGATGTTTATTATTGCCGCTTTTCCAGCGACGCTGATTGGTTTTCGGCTATTGTGTGTCGCAACTTTGACACAGTTCGGGATTACATGACAGGTATTTGTTACGATTCGCGAACGAGATAATTTCAAAAAACCATGTATCATAACGTCGCGCGCGCGCTCCTGTAATGTTCTAGTCAATATAATAAAAAAAAAAAAAAAAAAAAAAAAAAAAAAAAAAAAAAAAAAAAAAAAACACGCACTTTGTACTAACTGCGTTGCTACGGTGGAGGAGGAGAGCTTATAGGATTTCTCGTTTCTATCACTGGTTTACTATAGTTTCCACTAAAGGGTGGGAGCGGTAAGCAGCTCTTTTCCCGGTGCGCGGCCTCTTACCGAGCTGAGATGGAGCCTTTCAAGAACGTCGAACGTTTCAGCAACCATGGAAGGTAACGGGCGAGAAGAGAAAGAAGACGCGAACGAGGAAAGAAAGCGGCGGGAGGGGAAAGTGGCAGAAAGGGAACCGCGAGGGTGAGAATCGCGGGAAGGGAGCGGCGCGCGTACGCGCGTACACGTCAATGTTGGTAACGTACGATCGAAGCTATTTCCGCACAATTGGTCGTGATAACGCTCGCAGCGGTAACTTAGTTGTCGTCGCTATCTAACGATTCCCGACGAGATATCGCGAAAGATAAAGTAGATCGTGTTCGCACAGAAAATCTTGCGGCACTCAATTTACTCGTCGGGAAACGTAACTTTCCGGATGAAAGTTAGATACGCTTTTACTTTGCAACGTCTACGGAAAATTGTTCGTCGTTCGTTACTTCATTAAGGTATAATTAGGTAGTATATATTAGCAGTAACATGCAAAGTTCACATATTTTAATTATTGAATGTACGAGATATCTCTTTCTCTCTCTCTCTCTCTTTCTCTCTATTTTATTTATAGGACTTTTTGATAGCTTCGATTTATCGATCCGATTGCCGAAATAGATTATTAATGCGAGTAACTGTGGAACTTTGAAACAGATCTGCGACTTTTCCGAGAATAATAAGACACGAATAAGTAGACGCTTCGACGAAGATAAAATAGTGTTCGAAAATTAAATTCGGCTGAAAATTTCGCGACAAAAAACTCGCGTTCAATGTCTCGCATAGTCTTCTAAGAGCCGTAGTTCGCGAAATATTGCGCATCGCAATGATCCTGTCGTCGTTAGAGAAGCGAGAAACCGTGCAAAACGATCGCAGCGGCAAAATAGACAGTAATACCAGAAGAAAGCTGCAATGACCCGGGGGGCAAGGACCGAGTAACTGCAACAGCAAAACTGCATTTGCGCGCGACATTGTGACAATTCGAGCGTGCGTTTTAGCGCGCCAAGTTTTTCATTCGCGGAAAGGGTTCAGATCAGATTGTTCGAATTCTTCGAGAAATTCTTCCGCAAAATAACGTAGCAAATGGAAATAATTATTTTTCATTTGCGAACACACAAGCCGGGAAAATGTAACTCAGAGATTAATAATTATAATATATCCTACGAAATCAAATAACACGCAGTAAATGTCATCCGCTTTGATTCCATCGGAACAGCGTGGATTTAATGAGAGCGTGTTTTCATTCGCTCGATTGTGAAAAGGAACGTGCGTCACGCGTGTTGGTACGTACCATTACCGGGTGTACCCAACAATAATAAATTCACCGTTAATATAAGTGAAATAAATTAATTATATTCCGACAATGAAATTGCCGTATTGTGACGCGAGAACTCGAAGTCAAGTATGAACAAGCAGATAATCGAAATGTATTTCGGTAATTATATCGTTTCATTACATTAAATAGGTTAAATCATTGAAAATAAAAGTTACACACACGCATAAAAGTAAATAGTTGTGAAACGATCGCGCTTTTTTGTCATCATTCCGTCGGATGATTGTCGGAAGAGCAAGATAAATTGTGTGTGAAAAACGGAGAGGCTGTATCAGCGTCAAAATTTGGTCTCTCTCTCTCTCTGTCTCTTTCAATTTTAATCCCCCTCATTTTGTTTTTTAATAATTCAAAAAAGAGAGAGTGTATTATTCTTTCTCGCGGTAAACTCTCTCGGGCGCGCTAAAAAACAAATCGTGTCCGAGATTATGAGCGGCGCGCTATCGATCATCGAGGAAATGTATGAATGACCCGAGTCAAGGCGAATTACGGAACGGATTGTCCGATATTTCACGGGATCGATCCCTTCGTTCCCCCCCCCCCC
>QVNW01004433.1:0-10799 GCA_014825475.1 Pseudomyrmex flavicornis
AAATTGTCGTTCTTCATTTATAAAATATTTGTTTACAAATAGTTTATTTTATTTCATCAATAATTATATTCTTAGTCATGCATAGTACGCGTTTTTTTCTTGTAAATGTTAATAAATCCCTTTTAGCATTCACGAAATCCGGTTCTACGTGATAGAACTATCTTAAAGAAAAAATAATACAATAATTTGATAAAAAATGATAAAATAACGAAAAAAGAATAAGAAAAAATACTAAAGAAGAATATAAAGAAGTTCGTAATACTTATATAAATGTTAATACTTTTTAAATCTATGGATATTTTTTTTCTTTTGCTGCTAAATTACATAAGTTTCTTACTACATTAAGTTGTGTTTAAGTATATTCTGTTTGTATTCTCGCGTCATCTAAGTCCTGTTTCCAGTGCTTCAGATGCTTCGGCGTGCGAAGCATCATTAGTATATAGGCACATCATTATCACTTTCATTGCCACTCTTCTTGTTCAAGACGAGAATTTGTAACATTGTTAATAATATCTGCGGTAATTGAGCCTGTGTTTTGTTCAGATTGAAATCACTCTGTTACATATCATCAGTCATTGCATTCTTCACATCTAGGTATTCTGTGCAACATAGAAACAGTTTCTCTTGTGTCCTGCAAAAATATTTCCTCTTCGTTAATTTCTTCAGCTTCGTTATGGATAAGGAGCTTTCGCCATTGCCTTTTCCAGCGTGATATTCGTAACAGACGATCATGCGAATCCCACTCTCCCACATAGGAACAATCTTTCAAACTCAACTTTTACAAAAAAAAAATTATATTTCGATAATAAAAAAAAGAAGAGAGCGTAGAAATTCAATCATCGTTCGGAGAAATTCGAAAAGAAGTTCGGTGTACTTGGATCGGAAGAATGGGGAAGAAATGCGCGGGAATGAAGAGAGAAGAAGAGGAAGAATGTGACAGAAGCGCGCGAGGGAAAACCTCATCACACAGCGATGACACTTAAATTCTCTATTTCGTTTTGAGCTCGAAGCTTCAACTCGGAGTTTGTCGCGCCGGCTCATGCGCCAACAACGTCGCTCGCTCTCCTACGTCAGTTAATGTCGTATTCTCCTTGCAAAAAAAAAAAAGAAGAAACGATAGAAAAAGGCACGTGAAAAGGAAAGGAACGAACGAACGCGGCGAACAGAGGAACTGCAAGAGCGAACGGATCGAGACTTTCTTATCGGTACGAGTCAGCTGCCGACTGCCAGCCGGGCTCGCTTACGCGCGCATCTCTCGTATGTTCCTTCTCATCCCTCCCTTTCCCTCTTTCGTTTTCCTCTCTTCTTGTATTCTTGTCGCTTTCTTTCTCTCTCTCTCTCTCTCTTTTCTCCATCTCTTGCTATCTTTTTCTTCTATCACTTTCACTCTGGCTTCTTGCGCTTTACTTGTGCCATTTCCCACCTTAACACTCGCCGAAATGTATCCGGTCGGTGGAGCATCAACGAGGGCGCGCTGTTAATGGATTCTATTCTGTATCAAATTGGAAACCGATTGCTTTTTTTTTCTCTCTTGTCGCCGTTGTTATAAGATGCGTTGCCGGATAGAGTGTATACGATCGATCCGGGAGCGTTTCATCACTTGTTATTTTTATCACGACGAAAGAGAGAAAGATTTAGAGAGAGAGAGAGAGAGAAAGAGAGAGAGAGAGAGAAATGATGAGAGAGAATCTATTATTGCTGCAACATCGTTATTTCATCGCATTTTGAAATGGAGATTAAATAATGACAATTTTAAAATAAATTTCATTAGAGTCAAATTCAATTTTTTTTTTGTTTTACTAAATTTTCGGAACATAACACGTTTCTTTAAATACTGTCTTTCAATTTTTTAGACCAAAATGATTGCATTACAATTGCTTTCTTACAAAATTAAGTAATTTTTTGATGTCTGACTTTATGTTAAATTATTTTGGTAATTATGCATTTTAGGTCACACTGCACCGATTTCGTTGCGCTTTAGATATGATGTAGGGCAGGTCATACTGAGTAATTATCTAAAAAAAATTTTAGGAGGGAACGGTCTTGGTTTAGGAAATTTGAAGTTCATCAGAATTTTTTATTGCTTTATTCTAGATATTATAAGCTGATATTACGTACAGCGAAGTTTATGTATGTCGGATGTGTTAAAGAATGTAAACAAAGGGATGTAAAAGTTTCTCTCCTCCTCCCTTTCGCCACCAAACTCCCTCCTCCCTATTATATCCCCTTCCACTCCAATCTAGCGCTATAAAAAGGGACACCTGACCAGGAGCATTTCAGTATCAGGTTGCTCTTTAACACCTTGATGAAGTGAGCTGAAATGTTCACGACGTGAACGTCGGAATAAGAATGACACTAACGCGGTTCAAACCCGAAAAACATCTTTGCATGAATGTAAAAGTTATTCACAAGAAATATAATCACAAAAATGACCGTTGAAAATGGTCAATAGTTTTAATTTTGGAAAGTAAAGTAATTTAGGCCGATACGAGTCGAAATACTGATTCTTCGTGTATGAAATTTATCTTTATTAATGCGTTTCCAAACGTTTCGATCCCTAATATTCGGGATCTTCATCAGTGGAAAACTAATTACAAATGAATAATAACAAGGAATTAACAATGTGTTTGTCGCGAGAGAAAAGTAAATAAAATTGTGTTGTAGTCTTACCGGAAATCAAAAAAGATATAATAACTTAAGATATTGAAGAAAAGTTGTAATTTTGTTCGTGTTGTAAACGTGTAAACGCTTCTCTCCTCTCTCTGCTCCCCTCTCGAGAGAATCACGTACACACTTTCGACATGAAGCGACATTTAATCGGAAGTCGTTTTTTTTTTATTTTTTCTTATTTTTTCATTGCATAAGTTCCGAAGTGTATACATAGTTTTTTCAAGGGAGGAAGCAGAGAGAGAAAGAAGGGCAAAGCCACTCTCTCCGCGGGAGGAGGCAAAGCCCCCTCTTCTGCTTACACGCTTACAACACGAACAAAAAGAAAGAACATAAAACAAGTAGTATTGTTCCGAAATTTTTAATGTGTCTCCTAAACCAAGGCCGTGCCCCACAAAATTTATGTAGATAATTACTCATTACGATCTGCTCCACAACATTATTTAATGCACATCGAAATCGGTGAGGTGTGACCTAAGATGCATATTTACCATTATTTTTAGTTCGTTGATAATGGACATTTGAACAGCACTGTGATGACAAAATAACATTTGTCTTTCGTAGAAAATAAAGTCGGCAAGCTCGTAATTAAAAGCTCATATTTTCAATATGAATTGCAGCCGGTCCTTTATTCATTACGCCAGTTTCTTTTCATCGCTCGAAAGATGAAGGAGATTCAAAATACATAATCTCGAGTTTAATTTATGCAACTTGTTTTACCAGGTGGTACACATTCTGTCGGGACATTAAGCGCGGCGGGAGAGCCCGGCGAATTAATAGCCGGACATTTTTCTACGAGTAAGTAAGAAAACGGTAAAAAGTATATAACACACACATGTATATATACATATTAAAAAGGAAGAGACCGTATAAGAGAGAGAGAGAGAGAGAATATCGTGATTATGCTCGGATGGCGTGCAAAGAACGCGAAGATCTCTCCGTTCTTCACGAGAGATCTGCGCTTTCAGCTTCGTTGATTGAACACTTGCCGCATTGTTACGTTTTCGAGTAAAAAAAAAAGTTTGTTTATATTGCAGAATAAATCTCATTGTTTTCTACAGAATCAGATATTGTTTTATTTCAAGTAGCGCTTTTGATTGAACTGAACTATAGTTTCTAAAAATCGTGCGGCAGAAAATAAAATGCCGCACAGGCTCGCTTTCTGCTTCTGGCCAGACGATCGAACACATTCATGCCACACGACGAGATTTATGCGTCGATTATATGTATATAGTCTGTCTTTTTCGTCGGTTGAAATAGAAAATATGTGTGTAAAAGGGAAGAGAGAAAATGCGAAAGATGCGCGCTTTCTCGCAACTTACTTACGATAAATATACTTAAAATCTCATTTATATTGCTTTCACTATCCGATAAAGTACATAAATTTCCTCGCCGAAGATAAGTCTTATGTGTTATTCAAATGTGCATCTAGTCCATTGAAACGAGCAAGTAGTTTTCTGAAAAAGGGAAGGGACTATGGTGTAACCACCAAAAGTCTGACATGACTTTAGAAAAGTTACAGATTTAAAGTAGGACTAAAACATTCCGACTCTTTGAACTTGTGTTCAACAGAAGCTGAGAAAGGCAGATTTACAATAGAGTGTGCAAGCTCTAAGAACTGATTATTAGAGTCTTGATGAAATTGCGCGAGTTGTAAAGAAAGTTGATGGGGATGGTAGTTGAACGTTATAAAAACTTACTGCGGATGTAAAGCGAGTTCTTCACACGAATAAGTTGTCACTGCTCGAGGAACAAAATTTAAGGTGGTGGTGGTGTGTAGCGCACACGAAGCGGTCGGAATAAATAAGGGAAACCGTTGCGTAAGGAGACCTGATATAGTTTAAAGCAAGGTCGTCGGCTTGGGGTTCAGGTGCTGTTGCAACTAATATCGTAAATCCAGATCGAGTTCGAGGGAGAACAGAGCTCCGTCGTCCTTTCTAATTTAATATATTACTATTATATATTTTACCGTATATTGATTAATCAGAGTTAAACTTGAAAAGTTAACGTGTGTAATTCTTTGCTCTCTTTACGTACAGAATTGATGAAACCAGATTTATATGTTAACTGTGGATGTCGCATTAAAATCATAATTAAAATAGTGAATTGTGAAAGTGTGTCCGTGTATGTACATACGCTCATAGTCTCGCAATTTGCATATAAGTTGCAGCGCTGCTTGTGATTTCATAACTCGTCTACCTCGTAAAATATTTTATTAAATGTTCGCTAGAGGAAAAAGAGAGAAAGAGAGGGAGATATATATATATATATATATATATATAACAAGAGTGATATTTCTGACAACGTAAATATAATGCACTCAGTGCGCATTCAAATAATAAACATGTGAAAAACGCGTAATGAGAGAAACGCAGGAAACATCTGTTAGCACAAATAAATCGATTCGATATTACTAACGCTTTTGTGTTCTTTTTAAATTAATAAATCGTATCCACGTTTTTATCTGTTATACGAAAACATAAAAAAATAAACAGAAATACAATCCGAATTTTCTTTCCACACTTGTTTTTTACACTGGTCAATACTGTCGCGCGTTTGCATTTGATAATTTCGCCAAAATCGTCTCGTTATCATATATGTTGTTATCATTCTTGTCGCGATCAGATTGGATTGGATAAGTTCTACTTTTACAAGAGCTGCGATTGAGAACACGACGATAAAATGACGACGAAGATTTGACGGAGGTACGACCCGAGGTGCATCTCGGTCGCGCGTGTGAAAATTTATATCGCGTCGAATGTGATACGTCAAACGCAGGCGGAGAGACCTCGTCATTCGCTCATTCGAAACTAGAGATTGAAAATATTATATTGGAGGGAGGGAGTGCGCGACGGCTTCCAATGAAATATTTACGCGTGCGCACACGCGTCTTTCGCGCTTGAAATTACTAAATCGCGCGAGTAAATCAAGACCGAATTAAGATCCGTCAGAAGCGTACACAAGAAGACGGTAATTAACTCATCTGGAAATTATGAAAGTCAAGATAAAACGAAGTTTGCTCCGGAGCTAGAATAAAGTAAACTTCGAAGCGTTATTTGCAAAAGGTAACGCAAATTTGTCGCTACTTCAAAGGTTACTACTCGTTGTTTATCTTTTTTATTTTTTTTTATTTTTATTTTTTATAAGTTTTTTTTTTTTTTAAAGTGTATCACTTTTACAAAAGTCGAAATGTTATTCGCACAGACTCGAACTGAGATCGGCAATCACTTTGGAAATGATATTCGCGGAATTCCGTGCCTTCAATAATACGAGGTGTAGAACGGAGGCGACTTATAAATCCTGCGACAAGATTGTTTTGCCGGAAGAAGAAGCCGACGAGACTCGGAACGAGAAAGTTGAAGGACACCGCGTGGAATCCTAAACGATTCGTTTGCCATCCGACCCGTTCTCTCTGTCTCTCTCTTTCTTCCCCCCTCCTACCCCTCCTCGTCCTGGAATTCGCGCTAAGCGACGCGTGCCACGCTGCAATCTAGTACCTTCGTCTCAGTAGTCCGCGGTGGAATCCCTTTTTCCCGTGGATATCCGCGGGAGAGAAAGCACACGATGATTCCGTTCGTCTTGAAACGGGTTTTCGTAATCTTCTCTGGAATCTCTTTTCCGAACGTATCCCCCTCCCTGGCACGAAAAGCTCCGAAAACTAAGATGATCGCGAATTTCACATCGGAATCTCAGCTCGCACTTTGTCCGAAAACATTATCGCGAGTCGCAGCGAGTTTTTCATTTTCGAACGCTTCGAGTGTCGAAACAGTCGAGTCGCATGACATGCAGACTTTTTAAACAAGTTTATTTTTTTTTTTTTTTTTTTACAGACAGACTGTGTTCTCTAATCTAACAGTGTTTGAACTATTCCTGCCTCCTTGGTGGCTTGGTGGACTACGACGCAAATTGAGTGAATCTCAATTTCTCAATTTAGGCCGCGCGTCATCCTTAATTAATTCTCGTATCTAGTCGCTAATACCTCACGAACGGGAGGAGCTTCACGCTTCGAGAACTCGCGAAGCTTTTTAAAGTTCGAATCGGTCTTGTCGCGCGAGGGAAAGCAGAGGGTGGAAAAGCCGGGTGGCGGCGCGGAAACACAAAAGAGAACAGAGGCGAGAGAGACGGCGACGTTGTCGTCGTCGTCGGAGGAGGAGGAGGAGGATAAGCAAAGGAAAAACAGGAGCGGGAGAGAAGAACGGGAAAAGAGAGCGGGGGAGAAAAGGGAGACGTCGTCGCGCGGTGATTTAAGGTCCAGCGTCGCGCTTAGTTCTCTAAACATTTTAGCCGACCTTATTTCGCCTGCATTATTTCAACGTTAAGACAAGACAGAGAGAAAGAGAGAGAGAGAGAGAGAGAGGAGAGAGAAGGGAGACTTCGCGTCGCATAAAGGCCGACGGTCCGCGAGAGGCAGCTTACGAGAAGAAAGCTACCGGCTCGGTTAAGTGGGCTGATACATAAATATACAATTAATCAAGTCGACTTCGCCTCGGATGCATCGCCATCCGTCCTCCGTATCCTCAGCCTCGTTGTCATCGCATCTTTGCGCTTCTTATCCACCCGCGCGACCCTCTTTCCACTACACATCTCGGGGACTCGCGTCTTCGTCCATTTTTCTCTGATGCATGCGCCCGCCAGCGTCGCAATAAGGACGGGTAGATAAAGCAATTTGCTTAAACGACATTCCGCCATGCACATTATACGAGCCCTGCGGTGGACGAAGCATCGTCCCCCGAGACAAATGACTCGTAAAACGGAAAGCGTCGAAAACTAGCGCCGCGCGCAATACTCGATCGCGCGTTGCGGAGATTCGTATTATCGATAACTGAAACTTTTTCGAATTTTTATCACACAGCCACCACTTCACCAGACGGTTTCATTGAATTTGCGAGAGAGTTTCTTTTTTTAATAAATGTCGCGCGGGCGAAAAGGATCTTCCACGGGGTTATAAATTCTTTTGCATGCCGCGCAAAAATTTCAGTAGAAATGATCAACGTGCGGCGCGTCTCATGCGCTCGTGTCTTATTTTCGGTGTTTTTATAGTGTCATAAACTTCAAAGTGGAAGAATCTTTCGAGATCAAAGCGAACGAGAAATGAATTTGGTTTTATTACCGTCACACAAGATGCTCCGAATGATTTTTCTCGGGAGTAGCTTCAAAGCTTTTTGAAGCTGCATTATCAAAGCGCTCAAAAAACAAGTTCGTATAAAGTTGCTCTCAAAATTGAATATTTTGTCAAAAAAAAAAAATTTTTTTCTCCACGCCGAAGAAGGTAGCAGAATTTTTTTACTAATTGACATTAATGCATTGTCAGTCTCCCAACAATTAATTGTTTGTTATTTGCGAACACCATATTTCGATTAATGAATATTTACCGTCGTGGTGATATTTGCAAAGCAAACATGGTTTGTCATTTTAACTGTACCAGCTATATATTGTGGTTTCTGTACCAGGAGATATGTGTGTGTGTGTATTTTGGTAGACACATGCGTACAAGTATCTGTGTGCAAAAGAAAAACGTAAATGACACAATGCGCTCACAGAAAATTAATAAAAACAATATCAGCATGTTAAAACATAAAGTAAACTTTACTTTAATAGAAAAAAGAAATGAAAGACTCCAAAAATTCAAAATTACATTAGAAGTGAAAAGCCAATATACGAGCCTCATACACAGGTAGTAGTGTGTAAAAAATTAATATTTATTGCAGTAATTAGTAATTGACGTTTTGATTCGTTAATTTGAATCCTCTTCAGAATAAGTGATCTATACAATTATAAAGTACAACAATAAAACGTAGAATCAAAGAATATAATAAATAATTAACAATTGAAAATTGCCAACTTACAAATTTTACACATTAACAATCACCACACACAGTCTGCCGATCTTTCACGCTGCCACAAATGTATGGCAGAAAAAACTCATAAATCCAGCAGTATATTAATACATACGTTTCAACAACGTCTTAATTACTGATTACTGCAATAAATATTAATTTTTTTTACCCACTACTACCTGTGTCTTAGGCTCGTATTGTGGCCCTTCACCTCTGATTTAATTTAAACTTACTAAGTAACATTAACGCCGCTGGAATCGCAGATAAAACGACACGCTGAATTAAATTAACGTTATGCGAAATATATTGTCGCGATCAATTGCAAACACGTTAATGGATTTTTCACGACAATTCGTATTAAAATATGACGTACGTGTGACGTGCGAACTGTAATATACTTCTGGAAGAGATAATTAAAAAGCCAAAAAGCCAAAAAAAAACCAGACTTTACAACTAAATGTTAAAAAATATTTATAAATTTATTAATTGTTGCCGGTAATTCTGAACTGCCTCGGAAGACTGTATCGATACTTCTGATATCTCTTTGTCTGTCTATTAATCAGCGCGTAGGTTTTGGTAATCCGCCGAATTGTTATCAGCATCGTACACATAAATCGAAATATCACGTGACATAACGACGATAACCGATCGAATTTTAATCGAGGTCCCTGCAGAATAGCTGACGCGCGTGCGATTCTCTCGAAAATTTCGAGTAAAATATGATATGCCAGAAATCAATCTGACAGACGTCATTGAATTTGTCAAAAACTCTTGTCTAATTTACACTAAGTTTGCAGTACAACGATTTAATGAATAACTAGACAAACACACACAAATTGTAGATAATATATTCGAAAATATTTTCCGAGTTTGAACCGCGTTGATGTCATTTTTTAATAATAGATAATATAATTGTTAATATATCACGTGTATATTATCGTATAAAATTGTAATATTGAGTTCAAAAAGTTCGTAGCTCGTTTCTCAACATAGAAAAAGATAAATAAAAAAATTGGTTTTTCGCGCGTTTTTTTATAGACTCTCGCGAAGATTAAAGTTTTTCGAAAGACGAATTAAGCTGACCAATGCTGCAACGAGAGTTTACGTCGTGATCTCCGGACCGAGAAAATTGTTTTCGGTCAAACGAAACATTTATAAGCCATAAAAAGCTTGCCGTTGCATTCAGGTCGAACGATCTATTAAATTTTTATGAGCTTTTTGTCGGAAAACCTCGCAGCGTGTGTCCGAGCGGTGCGTTACCGAGAACGTGAGAACCGTTAGCTCTGGATTTCCAGTTATGCCTGCATATAAACGGCGTCACATAAAAATCTGATACACGAGAAAATTATATAGAGTTAATTCCGGTCTCATTGAAATGAAAGATAATGAGAAGAGAAGAGATATTTTGCGCAATTTCATCATTTTTCACAGCGATAAAATGTTATGCATTCGACAGCGATGCGAGGGAAAAAGAAAAAAATAATAAAAATGAAAGAGAGAAAGAGAGAAGGAGAATAAATAGTTTCTCAAGTTCAGCTTAATCAAACAGTCGCGTGCATACTATTTGCCTAATAATCCACGTCTTTGTTCCGCAAGAGATATCGCAACTCGTGGCAATCTTATCGCGCATATTTGCGCGCGTAACTCGTCACAATCAGCGAGGGGATTCGCGGAAGAATGATTTTCGCACATCAATTTGTCAAAATAAAATCCGACCGGTTTATATTCGCGATGTAAACAAAGTGATGCCGCAGTACTTTCTGGAAATTGGGTCTATTTCGAGAACGTTACCTGGTGTTAGAGAGGAACAGCAGAGTAAAGACAAGGGTTGAAGAGCGGGAGGAAGGGATATAGGAGATAGAAGGGAAGAGAGGCGAAGGGATGAATGCATCTACGCTTGTAATGAACTTGTGAATATTTAGTGGGGTAATTGCCCTTCGTGGCGAGTTTCGCCCGCGTTTCTACCCGCCCGCTATAAAGGGTGTCCGCCAAATCCGGAAGCAAAACCAATATCAGTCGGCCACCTGTGCCTCGGCTTGCACTTCGTCATACATATACGTTACGTGTGCGCGCATCGGCTCCACATATATCGATAATTTGATTTCCTCGGGGACACCGCAGGACGACTGCCAGCATCGGCAGTTTGGCCAGCTTCACTTTTCCAATCCGTAATGCACCGGCTATAGAAATTTTTTTTTTTTACGTTCGCTTTAATTGAAAAGCAATATTAAAACAAAAAAAAGAAAAAAAAAGAAAACAAATACCGATGTGTAATAGCTCCCCCCCCCCCCCCCC
>QVNW01004435.1:0-12414 GCA_014825475.1 Pseudomyrmex flavicornis
AGAGAGAGAGAGAGAGAAACAAAATGTGTGAAAATGAAAAGAAATAAATTGTTATTTGCACGCGTATCCTCCCTTCGTCAAAGGGTCGGATCGACGATCGCATTCTCAGTGCCAAATATAAGAGAGAGAGAGAAAAAGAGAGCGAGAGATTCGCTCTCTCCGAGAGGAGATAAAAATTTAATAAGAAATAAGCGTGTGAGAGGAAAGGACAAAAATTTTATAGGGAATTTTTTTAGAGCTGACGAATCTTTTCTGACGCTGGGTAGACTTAGTATATTTTATATGCACTGATTGTTCGACTATGATTATCAATAATAAAGAAAAAACGGTGTTCAATAGATTGTAAATGAGAGGGTTTTTAATTAAGTCTCGCCAATCACCGAACAATCCGCATACAAATCTCTTGAGAGAATAATGTTGCCAAATAAGTTCTTCAGGCTCTCAATCGCTTAAATTTCCAGATTCGTGAAATACGTGGAAAAAAACTTTTTTGAATCTTTTGTTGTAAATTATCAAACGTCAAAAGAAGGAGGATTAAGCTATTTGATTTCTCGTTTTCGATGTTTTTACAATTTTGTCAACTTTTTACATATTAATTTCAAGATATTCTACATCTAATGATCTTTGATCGACTTTGAGTGACGGAATGTATTATCGTTTTATAACAAACTTACGAGAGTCCTGCGAATATAAAGAAGAGACATTGCATATTTCGGTACAAACAGTCATACAAGTCACATATGTCGACATATTGTGATAATAATAACACATAGTAACAAGAGAAATGTATAACATATATACATATATAATGTGAAGAAGAGAGAGAACGAGAAAAGAAGCATAAAAACAATTTTTGTCGTATACATATGTGCAATTGGTATTGCGAGCGCGAAAGAAACGGTGAAAGTGTAAACAATGTGTTCGAGAAACAAAGAAGAAGCGGAAGTAAAATTACTACCAACAAGTTTTCCGCGTTGTTTTTGTCAACACGACGGCGACAATTTCGCATTTTTTCTAATCGTTGATTCGAGACGAAAGGTAACTACTAATGCCACCACTCACAATGTAGTGACTATACATAGTAGTCGTTGTGTAATTTTTTTTTCTTTTTTAGCTTATTCTTGCGTTATTATTGATCGATTATAATATCGTGCATGTGAAGCCAGTCGATCTTGCTCTGTAGCAAGAAGTGTTCTCTGGGCCACGAAAGGTTAAAATTCGGGATACAAATGTTCGGGTGTATGTTCTTAATTGTGTAAAACATGTTTTAATATTACACGTAATCTTGTAATTTATAAAATTTATGAGAAGTTCCATACTTATTTTATTATATTAACGCATTGAGAATTAATTTTACTAAAAAAAGTTGGCGCTACACAGGTTTACTTGATAACTAAATAAAATTGATTAACCATATTAACAACACGTGTATATATATATTATATTGCTGACCGGTCCGGAGATCTCGATATAAAAGTGAGATTCATAGTTCGAATAATATCTTCAAGTTCAAATCTCGGTGGTTCGTGACGATCAGCCTGGTCAACACAAAAATAATTCAATCGACTGCAAACCATTAAGATTTTTTTTACAGCCATCTACTTCGATTGATGTCGCGAGTGTGGTTCGCAGAATCTTAAAAGAATTGTGCGGAACTGAATGACACATACTAACACGTTATAAGAACATATTTATAATTTGTTTTTACATAATATTATGTTACTATATAAAATATATATTATAATTAGAAAAAAAAGAAAGAGAATGGTCCAGAGAATGTGAATTTTTTCTTGTTTTTATTTTAACGCATACAGTGCCATAATCGAACGACAGCGCATTCTTGATTTCCTTCTCGGCAAGAAACATATATAAGGTTTCACGTGTGGCGATGTTCTCGTCGATGTAACCTATAGGAATTCGATAGTATGTGTAGCTCGATCTGTATGTACACATTATTTTATTTATACGACGAATGTCAAAGATCCCCTCCCTCCGCTCTCGTTATGTGTGAAGCACCGTTATTCTTAGCCAAAAATTACTTTTATGTAGGTTTCGTTTCAGCGCACATGGCTCGTCGAACGTTTGCGGTTGCCGTTGAGATCACATTCTATCAGTCATATCGAGTCACACAAGTACTGCAAGTTTTTCCGGATTTTAGTTTTTTTTTTTTTTTTTTTTTTTTTTTTTTTTAAAAAAAAAAAATCTTACTTTCTTACGTAAAACGGTTTTTGTGAAGAAATTTTTGCAAGACACGCTCTCAACAAGGTGTTTGCAAAAAAAAATAACACATTTTATATAAAGGAAAAAAACATATATTTTTTGTAAGAAAGCGTTATTTTAAAATTCATTTTTCAAGTTTGCGTCACTTGATGGATTGTGATGTCGAAAAGGCACCTGACGAAGAAACGATCCTTAGACTTTAAGTTTTCTTTCGTCGCGGTTTGCTCAAGAAAGTGATTTTGGTCCCGATGTCTTCAAAGCGACTGTTGGGATCTTTTTATTGCCATGAAGAACTCGGGATAATTAAAGAGCTCACTGTGACGAGAGACCAGCGATTATTTTATTATTATTATTTTTTACAAAACTGTTTTTTTGCATGTTACGCATTGTTGTTTTATTTTCTTTTCCTCTTAAAAGGAGAGCAAAGAAATTGTGGAAATGAAGAAAACAATAAATATATGTATATACATATATATATGTATGTATATGTACATGTGTATTATATAATTTTTTGTTGAATCTTATATTATTATATGATGTGAGTTGTCTTTTCTTGTCTATATTCCTTCTTTTTTTCTCTAGATCTGTTTGCTTTTCACTTTAAAACTTTTACAATTTGGTAGTGAAAAAATAAGAGTTTTCTCTGAGTTTTTTTTGTTGTATTATTATATCACTAAATATAAGTTCACACACTTTTACCCGCTTTCACACACACACACACACACACACACACACACACACACACACTAAAAAACCAGTGCAAAATTTTATACATAAATTTATATATAATGCGAGTATAATCTTTTGTTGATAGTCTGTACTTATATATATATATATATTTATATATTTTATATCTTATGCTTTATTTATGTAGACTATATAAAGCATATTGTTATTAAGTTTACTGCAGCATTATTTTTGTTTCCAAGTTGATATTGTTTGTATGTAGTTATAATTTTTAAATTTTGAACAATTGCGCGTGTACAATCACTTTTATAATTATTATTAAAGTGCTTAGTTTCACCTTGCATGCGACGATTTATCTTTATATCAAGTATACCGTCTCCTCGTTTATCAGCTATATATCTTACGATTTTTCGCATGCAGCGTACCGGAATATTATGAAGGTATCGTCTTAGTTAAATTGATATCAAAGAAATCGATGTAGTAGTAAATTTTACATGTACAGACACAGAAGATCAGAGTCCATATTTGCGTTAAAATAATGAACGTTATTTTACGTCTGTTGTTGCGTAGCATTAAACAAATACAATCGGTCGCACATCAGATCTAACGTTTTGTTAAATTAATATAACAACGGACGTAGCGGAATATAACATTAGTTTGACGCATCTGTGATCTCGGTTTTGAAAAAAAAAAAAAAAAAAATGTACGTGTGAGTCAAATTCAACTTGACATTACATACTGATTATCATCTTTCCACAGAATTTTCATCGAACAAATCTGACGGTGGCAATGAAACTTGGAAGGAAAAGACCCGCGGATTGAACTCAGGTTCGTCGCCAGGTTCCGCGACATCGATGGACTCGTCGGCAAACACTTCACGAGCAAGCACGTCGTCGTCGACGTCAACTACAAACGCGACGCCAACGACAACAAGCACGAGTACGACTCCTACGACAACGAGCGCGGGTGGCGCGTCCATTCGAAGCTCATCATCGTCCCCGGCTTTTAGAACTCCTAGTAGTGGTGGCGCAAACACTACGTCATCGAATGCCGGCGCAATGTCGGCACCGAGCGGCCGTCCGGTCCCGAAGCGACGTATGCGACGTCGAGCCACCTCGCAGTCGCAGGACCCGGCCGAACAATTGACGGAAATGTCCGTGCGCGGTTTAAATCTCTTCCGTTACGCGTCTATTAACGAAGGCGTTTATCAGTGCACCGAATGTGCCAAATGCGATATTCAGAAAACCTTTAAGAATAAATACAGCTTCCAGCGGCACGCATTTCTTTATCACGAAGGCCATCAGCGCAAGGTGTTTCCCTGCCCGGTATGCGGCAAAGAATTCTCACGGCCCGACAAAATGAAGAACCATATGAAAACCGTACATGACTGTTTCATGCCGAAGGACTGCGTTATGCCCTTCAATTTGTACATGCACGGCATTGGGGGTGTATCCGATGGCATGGCTTAGCGGCGCGGGCGGGGCGGGCTGCCGATCGGTCCGGTGGCGACTCAAAGGCACACGAGACGACTCGGTGTCACCGTAACAGCGAGAACGACGACCTTCAGACGCGGCAGACACTCCTAAACGAGTTTTGTAGCAACGGATTGATAGAACTACAATTTCTAAAAGTTTATATTGCTAAAAGTAAAATCAATTTAAAACCAAATTTTTTTCAAAGTGACTATTTTTTCGAGAAAAATAACAACCGTACGTGTACTTTATGTATTATCAGTTTATATGAGAGTACTAAAGATGCGTAAAATTAGGACGGGACAATGCTATTATTTGTAACACACACACATAAATAAAACCAGAAACTCAATCGAGAAACGTTGCACGCCAAAAGTTCTTCAGATTTGCAGAGTATTTACTTACAATTAACATGGAAACCAAAAACAAGCAAGTTAGCATTTTTTGATCGAGAATATTCCATTTCGTGTGTAAATTCACCTGCCGATTGCTGCAGCAATCGTTTTTTTAATATACGTAATTATCTCATGCCGTGACAAAGACAATTTGATTACGGACCAATCGCGTAGCCCATCTCAACCCCGCGATGACGATGATGATTGATAAGAATTCGCGATTTGCTTCGCTCTTAATATTCTTCGAAAAGAAGCTTCCTCTAAGTAATAAAAGGGAAGAAAAAACAAATGACATGAGAGAAAGAGAAAGAGAGAGAGAGAGGGAGGGAAAGAGAAAGAAAGAAAGAGAACGAGCGAGCTTGAAAAGGAACCTTAAGTGGGGGAAAAGGGGTGCGATGATATGTGATGACAAAGAACGAAGACGGAAAGAAAATCTCCCTTTTTTGCCTCCTATGTATATTAGTATTATATGGTCCTGACACTGTGCAATAACGAGCTCGATTCTTGCTCGCTCGTCGTGCAGATGACACATGAAAAGAAATCGTGATACATGTGCACTAGCGGGAATTTATTTTATCAATTATTCTAGTTTTATTTTTTTAATTTGGTTGAAATACATTTACATGCGATTAGTGCATAATAACAGTACAATCAAAAAGTATTATTATTCAAAATTTACAAAAAAAAGCGACTCTTGAAATTTGTGTCGATATAAAAAAAAATAGAAACTGGAAATAGAACAAGTCGCCTTCTACGTGCACCACGATTTGTAACTCATATATTTTCGAGAAGTTGTTGAATCGAGCGTACGAGAAATAAAAATCTCGATCGTCAAACAGTATCGATTCAAAATAAAAACCTAGTTTTTAGGAAAAAGAATTTATATTCGAGTTCTTTAAAGAAAGTATATTATCCCGTATATATTATTATGATATAAAACATTTTAAGAAAGTGGTTTTTTTGTAATAAGACTTTGGCTTTTCGACCGAGAATTGCGATTAAATAAAAAGTTTTTTATTGACCACTGGCAAAAAATAAAAATTTCTCAGTTCTTACTTCGATTGTCGTCTGGTCAAACAATTATTCTCTCGAAAATAAATATATCAAATTTTTTCTTTTATTCGCAATTTTGTCCTTTAGTTTTGAACACTATGTGTATGGTAACTCATAAGTGTACATATTAATCTGATACCATATTAATCTAATAATTAATATAACATGCGCGCGCGCTCACACACATACACACACATACACACACGCACACACGCACATCTATATTATATGTAAATATGAATTGTGTGTGTACACGTCTATATGTATATATATGTAGATTTGTGTACACAAAAGATATTCCAGAATAATCGGCAAGACTAGTACATATCATGGTATTTCTAGGCCAAAATGGAACATGTTTTTGTTTTGCAAACAAATCATATATTGGTTTTGATTATCAGAGGTTTTAGAATACAAAGATCGGACTAATGAAAAACCATTCCATCGAATTATACCGTTTTTTATGGACTTGCAAAGAAAAACATGGTACTCTAGTTTAATCTTGAAACGTTGTGATATGCCGTCTTATCGATAATTGTTTGGGACACTGTATTGTTTATAAAATTAAAAATATATATATATTTCTTGTTTTTTAATCTTAAGAAGAAAAAGTAATTTTAATTTGTTTAAATGTGAAGCATTCCTGCTTCTCTTTATATTTTTCATATAATCTGACACAACTTTACAAAACAGAAGAGAAGAAATAGATAAAAGTTAAATAAGTAAATTTATTACTGCTTCATGAAACAAGCAGTTATTTCACTTTGATAATATTTGAAGAAGAAGAAAGAATTAAAACAAAGATACGAGATAATATACTTGTTACAGTGTATAAGGCAAAGAAACCACGCATTTAAAAATACTTTGGCAGTCATAATGGTTTTATGGACGTCAGGAACGAGAAAAAAAAACGACATGGTGTAGATTCTTGTCGCGTACAGTCTTTTTTTTATTTTATATTTTAGTTTTTTGAGTGAAAAGTTAATGTTATCGTGAAATGTGTGTGTGACAGCTCAGCAATTTTCTAATCACTAGTAACGGTTGGGAAAAACAGTGTCACTCTACTTCAGATATTATTTTCTACGTGACATAACGGACAGATATCAGCATTTATCGTATATTTTACAAGTTTAGAATTACAAAGCTATAAAACTGAAAAATAAAATTAAAAATAAAATGTCGCACAAATCGCACAATACTAGATGATTTCTCACTTGTGACATCATAAAAGCAATATAGTTTTCGAAGAATGGGAGAAAAATAAAAAAAGAAAAATAGAAAGATCACGCAAAGTAATATTAAGTATAACAGCTTTGATTTAAATTTCTTTCTTTTCTTCTTTAAATATTTTCTCATCGTTTTGCCTCTTACAAGAAGTGTGTATTATAGAAATATTCGATTATTAATTATAATAATTATATTATTATTATTCTCGCTAGTACAGGATATTCTCGCACTTGCTATTGATAAAACGACGCAACAGTAGTTTTTATTTCTGTTACTATATTTACAGCTGTTATTTTTATCATTATGTATTCAATAAGAATTACTATTAACTTTTAGCTTTGGACCAGCCTGAATATGAAAAAAAAAATCTATTACTACACTAATTATTTATTATTATATTATTATTACTGTTAAGTAAATGCACAAGCGTACGCGTTAGAGAAAAAAAAATTATTTTATATATTGTACATGTACAACACGAACACACCTTATATAGATATGTATGTATGTGTTGTGACACAGGCTAAATCAAGCCTCTTGTTTCTTTTGTTTTCCTTTATTCCCCTTTTACTTCCATTTGTTCAAGAAAACTCAAACAAACAGATCTGTCTTTAGTTCGAGAATTCTTTGTTGACATCAAGAGAGAAAAGATGAGCGAGAGTGAGAGAATGTAGGATGACACCGGCTGTCACGTTTTTAAATAAATGGAAAAAAAATAAGATTCTTGCGTGTAAATGTTATGTCTCCGTCGATTATTCGATTATGTCGAGCTTTCGAAGAAGTATTGAGAACCGAAAGCAGTATTTTGGTCTTCCGCATCGGCGTTGTATATATGCGTGTGTGAGAGAAAGGCAGAAAAAAAAAAAAAAAAGGAAACGTGAGAATATAAAAATGCGTGAATGTGAACAAGAGGAGAGAGAGTTTTCTAATATTATGTATATGTGTATGCCTATATACATATTCAGAGAGATAAAAAGAGATATATTGCACGAGAGAGAATGTGCATGTGCTTGTGTGATTTTTTTTTTTCCTAACAGAAGTCCGGTGGTTTTTGCCTGAGATATCCAAGTACCGTTTTTTTTTCTTTGTAGTCTTCATTGAAACAATGATAATAATAATTAGCCAATAAATGATTCGATTGCTCTATATTGAATGTTTCGTATAAAAATTTTTGATAGTTTTTAATAATTTTCAATATTATACATATTTAGTTCATTTATTTTTGCTGATTTCTAAGTCTCAAAAGGTTTTAAATTTGATTAATATTTCAAACTTATTTCGCTTTAAAGTTATTTAGTTAAAAGTTTTTTGTTTCAAAGATCTGAATTATTTTCTTGAGTTTTTTTTTCTCTCTTTTGTTTGTTAGGTCTTACTTCTTTATAAACATACACATTTGTTGCAAGACGGATTCATTTTTTTTTTTTTTGCAATTTTCTATTTGCGCAAATTGATCTTGGTCTCTTCTCAGTCAATAAATCAAAGTTTTGATGTGAGTTCAGCATATAATTTATTATAAGATTGGTTTTTTATTATTTTGCAGTGTTATGAGCCATTCTTTCTATTATAGCAAAGTCAAAAAAATTAATTAAACAAGTAATTTTGTAACAAGTAATTTACATGATCTAGCTTGCTCGTAAAACGAAAAACTTTTGATTTCTTTGTTGAGCATGATTAATAAGAAATGGTTTTTAATCATAAGGCTAATATGATGCGGATATCTCAATGCAAGACTTCCCAAGAGCATGTTTAAAAACGTGTTACCTTTATTCTACATTTTCCAGGGCGTGTCGTAAGTAGCGACGCACTTATTTCTGTTAGATTTAGGTTTATACAATTAGAATATTATACTGCTACACGTTATTATAGCGTAATCTGCTATTCTTTTTTTTTTTTTGTTTTTTTTGTTTTTTTTTTTTGACACAAATTAACATCTATTATTTGATTTTCCAATTTTATTGTTTGTAACACAGCGGGTATTAGTTAGAAATACGTGAGGTGCGTTTAGGCTTTAAAGGAGAAGTACATGTTTAACAAAGCGAAATGTGAGACATAGCGAAATGCGATTTATATATTATATTATATTATATTATATTATTATTCAATTCACAATGCAGATATTTTATTTAAGCGTTAATCGATACATATGTTATATATTATATATATATGTATAGAGAAAGAGAGAGAGAAAGAGGGAGGGTTTATAATAATTATACGGCCTCTTCCGCTTTTTCCACACTTTCAAAAAGAAAAAAAAAGTTCGATTTGTTTATTACTATTGTTTATCTTCTTTTTGAACTGTGTATAAATTTTATTCCGCAGATAAAAAAAATTTTATATTCGCGATTGATTATGCCTGCGATCAGTCGCACAAGCAACTAATCAGAGTCCAGAAAGTGCGAAGAGTGGAATACGCATGTGTTTTAGGATTAACGTTAAGACCAAGTTGATACAGAAAATGCAATTGCATCTGTGTGTTATTTATACTCGTATCTCTCGCAACGTCTTCCAAAAGCGAGAAAGGGGAGAATGTGTATTATAAATTTTTCGGCAACGGGCATTGGCAGAATTTTCCCCGACAAACTGTGTGTGTGCAATTATGCAAAATATATATTTATACGTCAAATAGGGGTATATGTTACGACACACAACGTTCTGTGATCGTTCAATCGCAGTTTCGAATTTCGCGTAAGAGGTATATAAAAATTGCTTCGGAAATTTGTGTATTTTGTCCTTTCAATTGTTTTGCATATCTGTTTCTTATAAAACGTAAAAGTGTTTTTCCTATTTAGGAAAATAACAATTTGTCGGGAAAGATTCACAGATGTACCGCTGAAGCGATTCATTCTCAATATAGAAATTGTGTCTGCAATACGGAAAGGAAGAATCGCTCACATCTTCGCGAGCAGTGTTTACACGTGTTGCAAAGAAAAAAAAAATTTATTAATTATACATATATATATATATGGAAATATATTGTGCGCGCGCACGCGCATTGTATCGCATCCGGAGAGCACACCGTTACTAGCATCGCGTTCATATACATTTGTACATGTATACCGCGTATACATATAATATGCATTGGAAAAAACAATAATAAAGGTGAAACAAGTTGCACGTTTGCACATTATCGTCACATGTAGCGAACATATTTTGTCTCCTACGATTTTGTACATTTCGAATGTATCTATACGTATAATTCGTTTTTTTTTTTTTTTTGGTGCCTGGTGACAAGAAAAGAACGATAACAATCTAATAATATTATTTTTATTTGTTTTTATCTAATTTGTAGTTTCTCTCTTTGTAACTTTTTGTGATATATATTGCAATAGTCTAGAGAAATCTGTCTCTTATCTCTGTCTGTCCTTTACTACTGAATACAATATCAAGTAGATCCTTTTTTATTCGCCGAGTGTGTTTCATTCACGAAGCATCTTTCTTCATGCTCCACCTCCGTATATATATATTTGAAATAAGTACATATATGAGAGTTTATGAGAGTTTAGGATGTAAACTTGACAATTTGTTAATAAATCAAGCTTATAAATATACCAAATTTTAGTTTTTTAGCAAGAGAAGAAATTAAAAATTATACCGCAAGACTTTGTTGCACTAAATAAAAAAGCTGATCTTTATGTTATAAATGATTTTCTGACAAGGAATGACACGGCGCAAAGTAAGAAATATGTATACCTATTTTTCGCACAAACGTGCAATTATTAAGACAAACAAAAAAGAAAAAGTGCAAAAGAAAAGAGAAGAAACAATCGATTTTAGAAAAATAGAACGCCACTTGAATAATTTAACTTTAATTAAGTCTAGTTTACTTTTTCAAGTATTTTACAAGTAACTTGAATTACGCAAAAAAACATATCGAATCTTTCTTATTTTTAAGTAAGAAATTGTTATTTAATCTGGTTGGCACAAGAGATTTATACAAAATAAAATTTTGGCGAAAACCGTTTACGGCAGATCACGTGACGGTATCTAACTTAGTCGTCTTCCTTTTTTCTCGTTACATGTGCAATCGACAGATCAGCTGTTGCCCCAATTGCCGAGTGACACCACCTTCGAAATCTGTAGCTCGTCGTCGCCGTCGTCGCCCGTCACACCGGTCTCGCTAGCATCGTCATCGATAACGCGCGGCGGTGACGACGAGAGCACTGCTGGCGTCGGTGCTTTTATTAAGGCCGAGAAGGTAGTCAGCGGCGTCCACTTCTTAACAGATCGCGCGGAAGAGGATCAACCCGATCTCTTGTTGCCGAAATCGGAATCTGCTGAAAACGAGCCTGAGATCAGTCGGAAACAGGTTGGTTGTATTCTTCTAGTGCGAGTTTGACTCTCTTCAAATCTTAATATACAAACCTTAAAAAAGATTCCATATATTTGAAGATGTTTTTCCGGGTTTGAACCGTTTAGTGAAAATTTTTATACCGACGTTTCGTGAAAATTTCAGTTCACTTCATCAGGTTGCTCTTGAAACCCTGAAAAACATCTTCAAATGTTGATACAACACCGCGAAAGTATCAAAAACAAGGTTCCATATTAGTTTGCAGAAATTCTCTTTCACTCTCAATTAATTCTTTTAGATTAGTAGATTATTAACGCATATGAATGAGACAATTTAGTAAATTTTTATATTTTAATAGAACCTTGTGTGTGTGTGTGTGTGCGCGCGCGTGTATGTGAGACATTACACGTGAGAAAATGATGATGAGTCGATAGCAAAGCGAGAGAACAGATAAAAAGAGCGAGGAGAGATAAAGAAAAAACACCAATAAATGTTGTTTTCCAAGCTGCTGGAATACCTCATTCAAAACGACGGTTCCGTAGTCTGCAAGTGGTGCGGTGAGGTGCTACCGTCGCGAACCCGTTGGTACAGGCACAAGTACAAGCTGCACGTGTCGACCCAGGTGACCCAACCGGCACCGCTCTTCAAGTGCCACAGCTGCAACGCGTATTTCAAGTCTCGCAAAGGCTACATCGGTCACCTGAGCTCCCGTCATTCCGACAACGAGAACGACGAGAATCGCGAAGAACCTACTAACAAGAAGTTTCGCAAGATTTCTGATGTGAGTATGGAAGAAAGTACACTAGCAAATATGTTGACATATATATGTATATAAGTTCGCTGTTTAATAACGAATAATTTGATTTTATAAGTACGCTCGATACGCCAAATGATGTCTGTCGATATTGTCCGTTGAACATTTTGTTGCTGTAATGTATAGGAGAGACCGGGGTTAGTTGTCAAACTGCTATTATCTTGCTTATTAAATCTTGGAAAATTATTCTTCTTTATATTGTAAGTTGCTACTATTGTGTTAGTAACGTGTACGAAATAGCTTTTCTTAAAAACATAA
>QVNW01004440.1:0-39032 GCA_014825475.1 Pseudomyrmex flavicornis
TATTATTGTTGAGTGAAGTCGAAACGCTTCAGATTATCAGTTTGATGAAAATAATATTATAATTATTATCCTGTTCGCGTTTCAATAAAGAAGATACGAGAATAGACAGTTAGTTTTTCCAAATCAGTTGTTACACGAGAGAGAGAGAGAGAGAGAGAGAGTTGTAGTGATGAGAGAAACAAACTTAATCGCCTTATCGATTTATACCATTTTACGTCACTCAAAATAGATAACTTTAACCGCTTTACCGTTTCACACCGCAAACTACCTGCCGAGATATTATTTATGCGTACCACGAGGCATAATGGATTTGACCAGAAACACTATAACAATTTAGTGCATCCATTAGCATATTTCCAATTCGATCCACCAAATCGGATCTTTTAATATGAGAAAGTGCGGTGTGTCCGCATTCGGCAATTGTCGCAAGTAAAATCCAAAACAATCGACTGAAAGACAGTAAAAAAATAACTTATTGTTGTTTTAGAAAAATATATAAATTTCATCAACTTATTCATTCTCACGTACTTTTTACGTCATGCGAAATAAAGTATTAAAAAATACGAAGAAGTTCGCGAATGACGCGACCGCGTAAAAAAAAAAAAAAAAAAAATTCCGGTTTTATCTGATCACGATCGCGAAAATAAAGAACTGCAAACTGCAACTCCTTTTTTCCAACGGCGCCCGCATCCCGACATATCAAGTTGGCACGTCTGTAGCTTTTTGTCGTCGCGTCTGTCTTTCCGTCGAAAGTGTACGCGGTCGGGCGATCTCAAAAGGCGCGAAAGGACAGTGTGTTCTGCTCGCGGATGAGGAACCCAAGGAAAGGAGAAACTCTTCCTCCCGAACACCGACCGACCGCGAACGAAGGCGAGGCGATATAAATGCGAGAGATTTAAGAGTTAGTGATCATGCTCGTTAGGTTGTGGCGCGAGGAAACCCGTGTCTCGCGCCTCGCATATCTATAACGTTAATGCGTTACATACCTGCGCACGAACGCGCGAAAGTGCAAGTATGCGCGTGAAGGAAAGACGCGAGAATCAGCGGGTGAGGACGACGAGTGACGAAGAGGGTGGGGAGGATGAGGAAGACGAAGAAGCGTCGCGCACCACACTGAGCGCGCGCGTGCACATACATGCGAGCGGATGCATAAACTATCCACGCATTATCGTTTCCCGCGCAACACACGTTATAACCGCCTGTAAAACCGCGAAAACAAATGCCGTTCCGACGACGGCGAAATGCCGTAAGGACGCGGTTACACACCCGGATCGCCGATATAGTTGTCCGCGAGTTTTATACGTATGGCGAGTCATTAATGAAACGCGGACAGCTTTGTCAGCGCGGCGCGGATTATCTCGTCGAAGGCCCTCTATGCGAACCCGCAGCAGCCGGCTGCTGTCGTCGCTTCCGTACTCCGCTTGTAATAATAAAGTCGCCGATGGTCGCATAAGACGGCTCCGTTCTTTCACTTACACCAGTAGAGGATTTTGCGAGTCAATTCTGTCTGGACCAAAAAATGAAGATTTTCCGCGATGTCGCGTCTCTTTCGTCTTTTATGATATTGCAGTCATTGTTGTCACGAAAAATTGCACGTTAAAAACCATGCGAGAAAAGAGATCAAACAATTATTGAAATATATATTAGATTTTAATATATTAATTTATATTTTAGATTTTTTAATTTTAATCGTGCAATTAGACACGCAAATAATTGATACGAATACAAGAGAATACTTTTATATACATAAAATAATTTAAAACATGTACAAAATAATTTTTGCAAACACAGAGTAAAAAGTCCTATTACTGACAGTGGTCCCTATTACTGTCAATAAAAATGTAAATGATTGGTTAAATATGAAAACTACATGTTATGGTATGAGAACAAATTTTAATAAAATGTTTATCAAATATAATTATTGGTTAGTGAACAAATAAAAATTAAACATGTAGTTTTCATATTTAAACAATATAGACTTGAAAACATGAAACTTCAAGTATAAAAAGATTAATTCTATATTGAAAAACTAGGAAAAATAAAGTTGTCAATTTGTACTAAAATGCATATCAAAGTGTGTTCTCTCTTATTGCATCTTTAAAAAGAGCTATTAAACGCGCTAATTGACAATTTCTTCGTGCAAAACACATTTATTGAACTCATTCGCAAGAAGAGGATACTCTCTGCATTAGTTGGAATATTGAAATCTTTCGTAATTGGTCGTAATTACTCGTCATAAAACTGTTTACTATATGAACGTAGTTAACCAAGCGAAAAAATTACGCCGCATATAACAAGCAGAAGCCGTCGAAGAAACGAAAATATATCCGATCCAATCTGGTCGATTAAAGGTTTAAGTCCGCGTAAGTCGGGTCATTAGCGAAACACGGTCGGCTTTGTCAGTTTCTGCGCGGATTATCTCGCCCAAAGTTTCTCTCGGTTGCAGTTCTTTTGCACGTCGTGATGTTTCTTGGCGCGCGATATTTGCATAGCGAGTGTATAAGTAGACGCGTACTCATTTACAAACTGTATTATCTGGCAAGAAAAGTGTGTTCCCCATGATACACATACGTTACACAACTCAAGGTAATTGGCATCGCTGCGAGAGAAATATATTTTTTCTCACGATATTCAACTCTTTGTCGGCGTATTATTATCTGCGGCAATAATTTCGCCAAGGTGTCCGGACGCTTCTCTCTTAAGCCGCTTTGTATTTATATATTTTTATAAAGAATTTATAAGATACAAGATACTAGGTTAAAATCAAGCGGCGCCGACCGGACGGTATTAAGCTGTTTTCGAAAGAGCCGATCAGGTGGTTTTATGCAGCGGACGAGCCATTAATGCAACACCGTTTGCCTTTGCAGAACCGGTACGGATTATCTCGTCGAAAGTTTCTCAATGCGGCTCTTTCGGGCCGGGATCCGAACAGCGCCGCCACCGCTGTCGCGCGCGCGTGTGTGTGTTGCATCTCGCGAATGCGCTTGTATAATTAATTGCGGACGCGTAATACCCGCTACGCTGCCGGGGCCACGTAGTAATTGGTTCCTCGGTTTTGGTTAACGAGTCCTTTAAAACGCCGCACGCGCTGCATTCCAGCGTTGGTAAATCTCGCGCGGGAGAGAGAGAGAAGTAAGTGCATGTTTCGCGCTAAAGTCTAATATTATAACGCTTTCGCGCCGCGGTTGGTGATTATCATTACAAGCTGGATGCGCGAGATATGTAATTTAATTTTGCGAACGCACGCGGGTGTCCGGCGACAAACAATACGCGACATGTTATTTTCCGAAGGAATTTTACCTGCCCGTCTTGTTAGCTTTTTAATATTTTACTTCGAACAAGACGCACCGAGAAATGGCCTTCTACAAGCAAAACAAGTTGAAGGAAAACTGCGCGCCAGAAACAAAAAAAAATGTAAGCGTCCGTGTAATGCTGAAACTTTTTGTCATAAAGAGAGAGAGAGGGAAAGTTTAAAATTCTGTTAAAGATGATGAAACGATTATCTCAATGCAGTAGCGTGCTCGAAGATAAAAAAAAAAAAAAAAAAAAAAGTCTGAGGATTAAACATTTCGGTACGCACAAAAGTAACTAATGTAGCTATTCGCGACGGTTTCTCACAACGACTTAATTCCCGAGCAAAGCGCTCATAGAGCCCGACTTTCAGCTCAGGCTTTGCGTAAGTAAATCTTCCTTTAGACGCCGATCCACTGTGTGTGGACGGCGGTAATGGTGTGCCAATTACTAAGTTCTTCCGCCGTGTAATATAGGACAGCAATCAGCGTCTGTAAGACGTTTAAACGATATCCGCGTGATATCCGCGTCTGTGAGGGGAACGTCGAAACGCGTGCTCGGTAGATGTAACGATAATTTTCCCTAAGCGCGCTCTAAATGCTCCTTTCGATACGGTCGAGCGTGTGCCGACTGCTGCGAGCAATCGCAATAACGTAATACGTTATAACTCGCGCGTTCGGAACTTACTTTCGCGTTCTTGCGGAAAACGAGTTATCGTTTGCGCGAGCGTTTAGATATAATTATACTGACAATCCTCAAGGGCATGACATCGTTCTCCTCGATTGGCCATTTCCATGGCTCTCGGTGATCGTTAACGGGGGATTCGAGGAGCTTGTAAAGGAAGTCAAACGCACACACGGTTATCCGTCACGAATCTTCCATATTCGTAGATGACTCTCGCGCGCGCGCGCGGGCGAGGAAGCTCCTTGTTCGTGTGGAATATCGTTCGTTTTATAAATTGTCGGAGTACACACAAGCCGAGTGTGTGTATCCGTTCGCGTATTCGACGTGGAAATCAATTTTATTTCGAGCTCGCGGTCGTGTCGTGCTCCATTTTCGCAACGATACGGCAAAGACGGTTAAGTGTGTTCGGCGCGGAGATGCGGCGTACAGAGCGTGTCGGTGCTTCCTCAAGACGATATATAATTGAGTGGGTACGGCTATTTATGGTCGATACGTGGCGGCGTCGGTAGTTTCATTAACGGTTTAAACACGCGCCTTATTTCTTAGCGGCGGAAAATAATGGGATCGAAATAAACTAGATCGCGGTATATAACATATACCGCGCTCCCCGATACGATTACGTAAATTTAAACCTTCGCCTCAAGAGAGAGAGAGAGAGAGCGCACAATTAACGGAGTTATTCGGTGCAATCTTAAACGCGCGTAAATTGCGTTTAACGCGAAATGTTCAGTTCTCTCTCTCTCTTCGCCGCAGTTTACGTAACTCATTTCGTTCGATACATATGACGTTCTGTATTTATAACATAACAACGCTCGCCTCGCGAAGCTCACGATTTTCAATCGCCATAGAATCGCCAAAGAAATAAAACCATCACAGCTATCTTTATGGCGAAGATAAATGTAATCCGCCAACGATACCGTTCCCGGGTCGCGGTCGTCGTCTGAGTTTGCACTGATCGCCTCTGATCTCGGCGGAACCGGAGTTCTTCGTGAGATGACGAAGGGATCCTTCGTTATTTGTTATTAGCCGAGAGTCCTCCGTAGATTAACAACTGTATCACCGTCCCGCGCACAATTACTAACGGTCTTCGCCGGGGACATCATAACTTCCACGGGCGGTTGTATATCCGCGGTTCTTGCTCTCGGGCAGTCATTAGTGAGTATATGGATGCCATAATAAAGACGAAAGCGCGCACGAGAAAAGAGAGAGAGAGAAAGCTATTCCCCGGTAACGGTACGGTCTCCGTCCCGCGCTCTCTGTCTCACTCTAACTTGCTGCACTCCCGCGGAAATAACTTTGCGGTGCACGTGCGCGCGCCATTGCGCTCAGGCGTCGCATGTGCACACAGCGTCGACGACGACGGTCGCATATGCATATGTACGTCCTCCTATCTCGGAGGTGTCGTTCGGAGCACCGGCCTGTAGATTGGCTTAATAAGGATGATAAATCGGCGCTAACGCGGGAATTACGAAACGCGCCCGGTCACTCCCCGACGGAGGCGAGCGCGGGTACCTTTTTGCGCACGGGGACGACCAGCGGGTGTCCGGGCGTGCGGGAAAAAAATACAATCCGCGCGCCCAAATAAAAAGCGGTCCAACCTGCGCGCTTTCAAGAACGTGCTGCACATGTATAATGCACATGTGTGTGCGAACGTCCCGCACGAAAATCAGTAATAAAGCCGACGAACGTTCTCTCTTTCTCCGAGCTCGGATATTCGCGTCCGAGCCTCCTCGCGATATCGTTCGTTCGGGGACAGCTTACTGAGGAGGACGATCTTAAATATCTCTATAAATAATCGATTATATGGCGCGCGTTAAACGCCTTAATAAGCGAGACACAAGACACCGGGTACCCGAAAGCCACGTGATGCTCGCGCGATGAACATCTTTCTTTCTTTCTTTCGGTTTTTCTTTCTCTTCGCAAGTGCATCTTCCTCTTACCTCAACATTTCGCGACCTCGCACGCGCGCAAACGCGCTTTTTTTTTTCCTTGCGGTGATGAAGTCACGATGCAGATATGTGGCGCGGTGGGTAGAAGCAGCGTTACCACGATTAGAGATGTGTTGCGTAAAACGAGGAAATACGACGGAGGCGATCCTACTCGCGAGAGGCTTTCTCGATTTCGCAGTTTGATGATGCTGCGTCATGAATGAAAACTGTTGTTTACCTTTTACGTATCATTACACACCCGCCTTGCATCAGAAATGTTAAAGCAATCAGATATATCTCGCTTTGTGCTTGGAAATTTAGCCGTGTCATGTGCCGAGTTCGCGCGCTGTATGAGAGAACTTTCATTCTGTGCAATTAGATATTTATATGTAGAAAAGATTTATTTATATATACATTGCATTTTGAAATGTTATTAACGTATGTTTGTGTACATTGATATTTCGTCGAGATAAATATTTTGTGTCAATCCGAGATCAGTTTACAAAAATCGAAATCGAAAACAGAACAAACATCTCTTGAAAACGGAAAGTCAAGATCGGATTTTGAGCGAGAACATTTGCATTATTTATTGAACATTTATATTTTTGAATATTATATCAAATCTTTATCTCGTATCATTGTACTTAAACTATTTTGTTTTTTTTATTCCTACATATATATTCGCACTTTAATTCGACGGCAAGACATTTAAAGAGATGGTTGAAATGGACCTATGAATTTTAGGTGGGGTCCGCCGAACCACCGGAAGTGCGCATGACACTTCGAGCTGAGGATACACTCAATTAATTATTGGAGGCCCAGTTCGTTGTTTAAATCAAACAACTCGATTGAAGGACCGACCCGTTAAAAAATTCTAAGGTGCTGAGAGCGGATTCGAAACTCGGGATTTCCATGTTTGCAACCCCCGCACTTGGGCCGCGAGACCAGTGGACCAGTCATTTCTCCCCGGTAGAAATCCTTTCTTTTTAAATGAAAAATAAAGAAGATTGAATCTTCTCGCAATCGATAGAAACACAAGGGCACCACTCGCACCGTGAAATCGGATAAAAACTCAAGTGGTCGCGTTTACCGTACACAATTCTACTTAATTAGCGACGTCGAAAAGGATGAAGATAGTGCGGAGCAAGCAACCGTCGGTCATTAGAAAGAATCGTCGACGAATCGGCACGAATTTCGAAGTTTCGGAGAAGGGCAAACTTCACACACACACACACACACATACATGAGTACGGTGGAATGCAGAGATGAGCGGGCAGACACACCGCGCGAATATACACAAGTATTCGAAACGACACGCAAGCCTCACCTTTGTTCCGAATATCTTGCTATCTCGCCGAGGCGATCTCCGCTCCTCGTTTGAGGCGAGACAACGTCGTCCCTGCCCCGGGACGACTATCATCGGGAAATTAAAGGAAAGCCGACGTTAACGGGTCGGCGCTGTTTAGATCCTATCAAGATCGATGTTGCTCGTCAGATATTTGTTCGATCCTTTTTAGATACTTTATTTCATCGCGCCGCTCGGGCAACTAATTAATATTCTTAGGCGTTCAATTCCTGTGCCTGAGAAAGAAGATATATATTAAACGAGAGAGGAGGGATAAATCGTTCTGACCAGATAATTTATCTTTCAAGAAAAATTAAACACTACATCGCAGTGAAATGTGTTTCGCAGTTCGAAAAGGGCAGTTCCGACCGGCTTCCAATAATGGAAGCTATTCAAAGACAATCAACTCAGGCGAACCATAAATTTCAAGACAATATATTACATTGAGTGTAAAGGTCATTCTATATCGCGATGTAATCTCGTAGTTGAGAATATCTATGGGTCAACGCGGAACGCGGTTTTTTTTTTTTTTTTTTTTTTTTTTTTTTTCTGCGATTGATCGATGGTGTACAATGACGAGCAGAAAACACAGCTGACCCCGGCCAGTGCTATTGTGACATAATAAACGTGGCGATACGCCACTTGAAGTTGTTTCCGGAACGGAGAACGTTCTATTAAGATGTCTCGGCGATTCGGGTCACAGCTGGTCGAGCGGCGCGCTCGAGTGCATCCCTCCGTCGAGCGCATTCCGCCCCGTCACTACTCGTCCGCCTTTTTTATCTCGCGCCACCATTCGCCACCTTTATTACCTTCCCCGCATCCTTCGGCGGCGCGCAAGTACGGAATGGACTTCAGAGAAAACCGAGATTTTATCGGACGATCGCGCGATCCGCGCGGCTTTACATCGGTGTCATCGGTATCGTTTTTCGAATGGCGCGTCGTCATCCACTTTCCTTTTTGTGTAAAAAGGAACAGATAAGTGGGGGCGAGGATGGTATTATTTTACATGCTCCGGGCGGGCGGGGCGACGTTAAGTCGCACCTACCGAAGGCCCTCTTTTATACTTGCCCCGTTGCACATTTAACGTTCCACCGCGTTTACAATGGTTTCCTTTCTCGTAGGGATCATGCGGGTTACGAAAGTGCTGCGGCAGCGGTAATGGAAGCAAGTGTTGCGTAACTGCGGTATTTTTCATCCAGATATCCGTCCATTTTCCATAAGAAGCCCTATCCGTTAGCGCCGTCCGTGCTTTGTACACGCAAAAAAAAAAAAAAAAAAAAAAAAATCACACATACACACGCGCACGCGCGCAAAATTATGTAAAGAATGGTGCTTAAAAGAGATTTTAACTATAAAACTTATTCCGTCAATATAAAAGATTTTACTAATACCATTGAAGACGTAGACGACGCGTAACACAGGATGTTCAGTCTCATCGTGGCAAGAGATACCTTTCCCGCAAGATAGTTTTGTTCTTCGTCAGTAGCATTGCTACCTCTAATCTACCAGATATACGCGCTACCGTATAGAGCTCAGCGAAGAGGCTAGTTCACAGGAAGAGCAAAAGGACGAAGAAGACAAACAAAAAGAAAGACAAAAGAAATAGGCCAGGGCGTCCTCCTTTTCCCCTCCTCTCTCTCTCTCTCTCTCTCTCTCTCTTTCTCTTTTTCTGTCTTAACCAAGTCAGTTGCTTTTTACAGGGATATCACCTCGTAATTACGGTGGGGTTTCCGGAGGCTCCGTCATTGGCCACAGGACGCACGGGTGTCAAAGGAAGGAGATCCAAGGAGGAGCGTATATGTGCAAAAGGGCCGCTCGCGTGCGAACAAGGTTATGGTAATGATGTACTCGTACGTTGTATGTGTGCACGTGTGAGTGTATATATATATACGTACGAACTCGTCACACTGCGCATCCACACAATTCGTAGATTGCGCAAGAGGTGACACAGAGAACGCGCGCCGGTGAGAGAAGGCTATGTAACTTCTGGGCAAAACTAATTACGAGAGTGATATTTAGGCGGCGACAGTACCTTTTGTTTAGACGAAATGTTGTTTGAATATATTATCTATGTGATGAGATGTGTGTGCGTACAGGGGCCACGCACAATTATCAATTAAGTTCTTTTTCCCATCTCGTTCTTCTTTTTGGTATTTTTTTTATCATTCAAAATTCCAACAAATACCAACAATAAAATTTTTAAAAAACTGACGTTAAATTTGAAAAAGACTGACGTTATTTTCTCTTGACAAAAAAATTAAAGTGATACAAAAAAAGAAATTTTCTCTTCGGTAGATTATTATTATCACATTCGTTTATTTGATTTAAAGTATTCGTTTATTTGATTAATTAATAATAGAAAATTAATATATTCTATTTAGCAAAATTTAGCGTCCGTTTATTTATTTTTATTTTTATTCAAAATATCAGAAAGTTGTCAATCCAGCGGGAATATATAAAAAGAATATACAGAAAAGAGTCAGAGAATTTATAAAATTTTCTCTTCACGGCAAAAATAACATACGATATAAAGAACATTTACCAGTAAAGTTGCAATATAATATTTTCTAAAATAGATTTTTCTGAGTTTTGAAATACATTTATTAGCACGTAATTTACAATGACTGTCTTGACAATCGTGACAGACGCATTTGATACTGCAAATTTTATTCTTGATTCATAGAATAAACGTAAATCTACTGGCGTTATTTCCTTCGATAAGCTTCCGCGTACGATGATCAAATGCTGATGCTCAAGTCGCACGCGTATCAAATCATGCGGCAACAACAACGGGATGAAACTGCAGGACGCATAATGGTCGTCTAGCAGCAAACTTGTTACACAGACAAAGTCCGCGTGTATTCTTCGCGCGTTCCCGGTGCCATAACCGAGCTAAAGTAAATCCATCCCACGTTGGGATCGTAAACGCGTTTACAGTGGCGTAGCGGTTGAATAAAGCACGCGGTAGATTGTACGACACGCACACATTGCCTCGTAGTATTAACATTTACTCTGTTTATCCGCAATGTCAAACTCACCGGCATTATTACTAAAATAATGTCACGTGAACATCGTTGTTACGTCATCTTGTTGTTGCGTTTGTGAAAAACCGAGATGTCATTAACACATCCGAGACAGAATATCTTTGAGTCACATGACGTTTGAAGTAAATGAGATGCTACTCGCGTAGCAAATAGAAGTAAACCTAGCATTTGTTACTGTTCAATTACAACTTATTCACGCGTTATTCTCTATCTCCCTCTTCTTTCTCTTCCGTTAAAAAATATTGAAAAATTGTACACTAACTCTGAAATATTGATGTCAATCGGTACGTGCAGCTTAATATTTTACAGCTGTACTCGCGAAAAAAATAATATACGCGCCTCGTACAAAGAACAAGAAAGAAACGCGATTCATTTTCACTTCAGTACAACCGCGTGTACACATTGATACTGCGGCAGAACATTCCTGAGTGAAAGAGAATTATTTTATCGACGAATATGTTCGAGCGCTTCCGCGGTGCGTACCATCTGCCCACAACTTTTCCGGTTGCATACGAATGTTCTATTAAAATATTTGTCGATTACGTAACGCGTATAATTATTTTCCGTACTAGATGCCGCACACGCTCTGCAATATCACGCGATAGAAAACCAGGAAGTCGACTCTGCGCGCGCGAGAAGTGCGCCTCGAATTTGCTGCCTGAAAACTAATAGCATATCGCTGTGTTATCGAACGTTAATCTGGCCGACTGCTAATCCAAGGCACGTCCCAGCCGCCGCACTTAACCGTGTTTACATAATTACGTATGCATTAATTATCGAAGTTGTTTTTTTGAGCAAGTCAAGCGATTAATTACCGATCGATTGCGTTACTTGATCTGCAAAAACGCCATTTCTCGCGGACGCCAAACATAAAAAAAAAGCATTTTAATAGAAATATATTCGATGTCGAAACTCGCAACCATCGGAAGCGAAAGTGCTTGAGTCACCCGACGAAGACCCGGCGCCTTTGCGAAGTTTATTGTTCCGCATCGATTAGAAAGCCGAAGTTGAATGCCGATAGCGTGGCGCGTTCGGCACATAACATACACCAACTTGCACGATGTATAATACATTTATTGTTGGTGCGGCACATTCGTAACTCGCCAGAAACTTCGTGGGTAGAATCGAGGCGCAAACGCGGGTGGGTTGTCGGGAATAAATAGTTGTAAACGCGGGCGCGAAAAGGTTTTTTCTTCTAAGAGCCGAGCCCGCCATTGTCTTCGAGCGCGGACACTCGTTCGCTATTGTACGTGGCGTGCTGCGAACTCGTTCCTTAAGTTGCATTTGAATGATTGATCTGAAGAAAGTCGTTACACCTTCACTTTGCTCGTCCTCGCTTATCGCGACATCTTCGGATGAATTGAAATTGTTTTCGTCGTTAATTTTTACTGCGCTTTGTTTTTTTTTTATATTTAATTTTTCTAACTAGTATATAAAATATTTAATTAATCATTCGCCTCGGCGAAAGCAAGCGCGTACGCGCGAAAGAGAAGTCGATTGTGTTTAGCAATTTACGTAACTCCGGCGATCGTGCGAAACTTATAAGGGCGCGAGCTGAAAATTAAATTAAATTGATTGTTTCCGCGCCGTGCAAAATTACTCGGAACGTACTCAAAGGAATTTGGCGCTCGTTCTCACGTAAGAGAACTTCGGGTTACTGTTAGAGACGGTCGTGCTTGGACGGCGTGCGTCACGCGGAAACTAATTGCGCTCTAAAGCTTGTAATTACGAAGGTCGACAGGGTCGCTTTTATTATATGCTATATTCCATTCGATGTTTGTTCGGTCGAAGTTACATTTCTATAGCTACACGATAGCGTTGACTCCCGACTGGATTGATAGCTCGAAACGATAAAAGCGTATCGGTTAGTCAACGATGCACTTTTTCATTTTCGTACACGCGATATGCGTGCGATATAACACGCATATAAAACAGTATCGGTTTGTTTTACACGGAAGGGGGTTGTAAATATAATCGGCTTACTTGCTCAGTTTCTTGGTTTTCAGTTTTTTTTTAAAAAAAAAACGTACTGCGCTGTATTTTGTTTCCATTTTTTTTTTTTTATGCACATTTAATATTGCACGACTAAGACAATATAAATTTGACACTCAGCGATGGTCTTCGTTAGATATTTTGATCCGAGTACGCTGAGCTACAGATGTGGATTACAGACGTTCATTTGTCAATCCAATTTTCTTTCTATCATTTCTTTTCGCCAAAGCTGCTGCAAATATCTGATGTAATCATACGAAAAAAACGCATCTCACGCCACTGCGATCAAGCCGAACTATAAGCCACCATGCAGCGTGCGACAATGAGAAACAAAATCGAGCCCGGGCTCGCGATCGCAGACGGTGGTGTCTCGAATCTCGATGCAAAGCCTTTTTAATGCGGTTTTGCTTGTAGCCCGTATTTCCGGCCAATCACGCGTGGCAGCGTCGAATCCTGTACGCGAATGTTCACGTTTATCGGCGAACGGACCGCAGACCGGAGTCCCGATAAACCGTATGCACTGGAGGAGAGTGCACCGTATTATAATGCCATTGCAGACGTGGCATTAGCGTATCGCCCGGCTGCATCTCGATCCCCTTCGACCGTCCGTTCCTTCATCAGTTACTTTGTAATCCCGTGCGCGCGCGCGAGCGTGCGGATACCACCTTCGGTTACTGCCTGGTTACCAGAGCTTCGGGGTCCGAAGTAAATAACGGGAAGCTACTTCCACTTCTCTTTTCGTCTCTGGCCTGGGCTCCACCTCGGCCGCGACCGCGTCGCCGAGATATCTTCGGGGTACGAGTCGCGTCTCCTCGACATGATTTCGAAGTCGTCGATGGCTAGACGATTTATCCCTCGCTTGTGCTTAGAGCGCCGATCATTTTCATCGGCCGATAATCCCCAGGCTTCTTGAGCGAGCGAAATATCGTATTGTTCGCGTCGTTCTATCCGCACGTTGTTAGTTTGATGTTGTCAACAATTTGCGAATAAATCTCGTCTCTCTCTCTCTCTTGAAACACATCGTTCTTTTGTAAATATCGACGTTCAGATTTTGTTGAAGTAGATAACGCAATTAAAATGTTTTCATTAATAAAACAAAATATATTTGGTTTTCTCTCTTTCGCAAACTGTTAAAACGATTAATTTATAAATTTTGTGTTATATTATTTTATCTCTTTTCAAGAGAAACGCTCTTAGATAAGTATAATAATTTACCAATCAACACACATGCGAATCGGTGGAACAATTCCGAACGGCCACTCGGATACGTTATGCGCGAATCTCGCCATTAATTACTACGGAAATGCTAATTGGGCGTTTGACAACATATTGCGAGCGTGCGAACTCGTTAACATACGGCTATTATAACGTCACGTGTGACATTACATCGCAACGATTTTAATATTGAATTTTCCGCGGGTGCGCGCGAGAGCACGCACACCCCTCTCCCCTTTTTTTGACGTTTCGCCGTGGTTTCGAGGGTTTTGTTAATAACTTGTAATCCACTTGTAATCCGTGACAAATTTCCCCGATAACATTATCTCGCTTTAACATTTCATTACAACGAGGGTGCTTTACTCTCCCTAACAGATTGTGTTACAGGTTCGTGTAATCCTCTTTTCGATAAAAAAAAAAAACAAAAAAAAAAAAAAAATATCCTTCTGCGTTCCCTCAATTTGATACAAATAAAATTCGCGCAGACTTCTCGCGCATGCGGAACGCGAAAGTTCATTCGACGAAACGTTTCTATTTCGAAATACGATCGTTGGACTTTTTCGCGCGTCCGGAGTTTTCCGGAAAAAAAGCGCGTAAAAATGGGAAACGTCACATTTTCGTCACATCGCGATCGGCGCGATGGAAATCACATGTCGCTCGGCGAAATTACAGTGTCGCGAAAGCTCGTTTAAAACAATCCCGGAGCGCGTTTATGAGCGTTGGAACCGTTACCGGAAGATGAAGCCGTCAATACGGGAACCTTTATTGATTCCGGATAGTTAGGGTAGTAGGGTTCTCGTGTGTGCGCACCCCGAGAGAAAGAGAGAGAGAGAGAGAGAGAGACGGCGTCGTCGTATGACGTCGAGGGGGTCTCAGCTGCGTACACATCGAAACTAATCCGTGTGTAACCCGGACGGAGCCGGCAATAAAAATATAATGCACGATAAACGCGTGAAAGCATGCTCTAACTCTCGCCCCCGTGTTGCTGACATTCATATCGACCGTAGCTCTCTTGTACGATCCCATTGTGTCCGGGCCCATTTGCGAAAGCGCCTAACCGCCTTAACGGTTCGATGGCGAATCTTGTCTCTCGTTCGATCACCGGACTCAGATTACAGTGTTTGCCGAACCAAAAGCGTCATTTCTTCTTCCTCTTTAACTACGCTCCAGTTTTTTCTCTGTATTAAATATACGCGGTAAAAAAAAAAATTCGCCTTAATAAATTTTGATTTGCAAATAACAAAGAGAAGAGTATAAAAAGCACTTTCTTCGATAAATAATAATCTCTTTAAAAGTCATCGAGAATGCATAATGCGTGTGTCATTATAGTCGACGACGAGTAGTCACTCAACGCGATATGTATGTTTCTTCTTCAAACGACATAATTACAAGCGTCGTTATCTCGACTCCAAGACGAAACGACCAAGTTTCCCTCGGGAGACGGATCGCTCCTCAAGATCTCTGAACTCGATATCGGTCGAGAGGGAAAGAGAGAGAGAGAACCGGAGCTACTTCACCGGTTTTCGAGAGTTCGGGCGACAAGATGTTAACACGCGTATTGGAGTCGGGCCGAGGTGACGCGATGTAATCTGAGACAGCCAACTTCGACTCGGACCATTCAGCTCGCTATATACGCGCTCGCTTTGCTCTGCACGAGAACGGCCGGCCCGGTCGTCGAAGGATCCGTCTTTTACTCACGGCAGGATGCGCCGTGACAAAAGACTTAAGTATCACGAGAAGCCACAGCCGGCGAGAGAAAGAGAGAGAGAGAGAGAGAGTCGGTGTGGGAATTTGCGTGCAATTTGTGCGTGCCGAGACATCTGCCCGGTCGAGCGTGATTTGTTCAAAGGGGACACCCTGATAAAAAAAAAAAAAAAAAATATGTACGGATGCTGCGCCAAAGTGCATCTTTCTGTGGTCGTTACGGTAATATCGTCCCGGCAGGGGAGGGAAGCGTCTCCTTTTCACATTAAATTAATACACGTGTCGTGCGATTCACACACGTCTTACTTGTGATCCCCGACAATTTTCAGCGCTCTGCGAGAAGCGTAAGCCGCTTTTAATTGAAACCTTGGTGGAATGAAATTTTTCCATTTCTTTATTGACACAATCGAATTGGTTATATAGAGAAGCCTGTGTGGAGATAGTGGGTCAGCAAGTTTTCCGAAGTATGAATAAACGGCGCGAAGCGCACACCTTTCGAGAGTCTTCGACAATAGACAATGGCGCGCGGTGTTAGACGTTTCACGAGAGTGAGAGAGAGAGAGAGAGAATCGGTGGAGTGTGTGTAGGTAGCATTGAAGAATGACGGAAAGTGGGACTGTCTGGATCGTGCAGAATGTAGGGAAAAGGACCGTACCCATCTGCCGCGGCGGTGTTAGTCAAGGTGTACACGTATATGTTATGCAAAAGCACGCCGACATTGTGACGTTGCCATTTTTTTGTTGTTGCGTGCCTCGGGTTAAATCGACCGGTGCGAATCGCGGTTTCTTTTGCTTTCGAAAAATTACCAATCAACGTGGAATTCGCGCGCGGGAACGTGAATACTATCGAGGCGCTCTGGAGCGTAAATCTGCAACGTTGTATCATAATTACTCTTTCTGGCAATTGCTGTTTCCTGTCGCTAATGGCGCGCCATTGTCCGCGGAAAAGCAACGCGCGGCGACGCATTATATTATATATGATTAATGTTAAATGCGAAAAACATTGTGTGTTTATTTTAATTCTTGTGATTTAAAAGTTTGCGTTATATATATTAAAAAAAAAAAAAAAAATTTTTTTATCATATATAATTGCGGGGACACGTAATTAAACGTCACGAGAGATCGCGTAATCGTGTCGCGATAATTTGAAACATTCAACAGCGTTATCTCGAAACAATTTGGTATAATCGTTCCATAAATCACGTAAGCTTTCACACACCCATAAAGTCTAATGGTTTGCAATAACGAACCGTGTGCTTATTTTCCACGTCTCATTTCTTCCGCGAACTCCGCGTCTTATCGTGTAATTATTATATATATACGGTGACATCATCGCAACGACGGAGAACAATGACATCACTCAAACGCACGAGGAAAAAATATCTTAGGCAGCGGCGTTGTCGGAATCAGACGATAACGTTGTTTGCTTAATAAACGTTTCGGTTAACAAGAGCATGCAAAGACGAGCGAAACAGGTAAGACAGACACGAAAAGCGGAGACAGCTAAACAAACACTCTCGTTTGGTCGGGGACGCTTGCAGTCGCGTGCAAGCGATCAACAACGTGCGTGCACGCGTGTCGAGTTTTGCTCGCACGCAACTCGGTGCGAGAGTATCGCGTATATACGAGAACTTCGGAAATTCGCTCCCCGCATTTTGTCCGCGCTTGGCCTCGGCGCGATTGCACGAGTGCTCCGATTTACCTTCGCGACAAAAGCGACCGGATTACCGGATTTCCCACAGCACAGTCTCCGTCTAATGGGGCGCAATTCTTCAACTCGTTTTTCCGCAAAAACACCATCACACGCCCGCTATTATTAGAGATCCGCGACGTAGCAATTTGCACGATGATGAAGCGATTCAGAGCTTATCGCGCGAGTGATTCACGTCCTGCCTTTTCCTCTCGATCCTTTCCGATCAGCGCCCCGTACGAAAAAAAAAAAACAAAAAACCACGGCGCCACCACCGCCACGGCCACGGTAGACACCGGATGACGTGCACGTCACGCGCCATAATTGAATGATTATTGTTAACCGTAAACGGGTAGCCCCGTAGGAGGCGTTCGCGGCGATCATTAGGAAGTGACTGAAAAATTCCCCACTCGTCGGTTTCTCCAAGCGGAGCCCGTACACGTCTATGTCGCGCAGCCTGTAATTTTCATCATCGCGAGAGACGACGCTCTTTCTGCCGCGCCGTCTCTCGCGTCACCCTTCAGCATTCTCACATGTTTCGGATGTCGTTTCGAATCATTAAATCATCGTCTTTTCGGCGCAAAAGCTACATCTCGTCTCTTCGCATTTGCTTTTTTTTTTTTATTTCTTTTTAATTATTCGACATTTTCCGTTTTTCCGCTTTTCTTCTCTGTGCCAATTTTTTTTTTGCATACAGCGAGCGATTGACGACGAACAGCTGTTGCGAATAAAGTTGCGCCGGTGTCGGTTCTTTGTTTACGGGATAGATTTCCTCGAACTCCGAGTCACACGAGTCGAGACCGTAGTTTCATCTCAAGGTCAAAACATGCGTGTCGCGTCGCGTCTCGGATACGGTTAAGCGGTTTCCCATTCGAGAACTGAAAAAAAATCTGATTGCTTCTTATCAGAAGTTATTATTACGACGAACCTATGCCGACTGATTTTCCGCCTCTCGAGTTCATATATAATTGGATCGTTATTACCAGCTGTCATTGCGAGACGAGCGTACGGTGCGATATATAATTGAGCGTAAGGTCTAAATTAGCATTCGTAACGAACTTGATTGAAGTTGTTATCGAATTAATGACGAATTACATATTCAACAAATGATGAATTTGTTTATATTTCATCGTTTATGTTCTTGCGACTTGTAATAACAATAATGGCATTTTAATTGTGAAATCGCGCTCTGCCGGACGACGACGATCGCGACAGCGGGGAAACAAGGAGAGACAAACTTAAAAACTGACAACTCCATCCCCCCGTAAAATCGTCTATATACGCCCGGCTCTGTGAAACGGAAAATTACGCACACCTGACTAAGCGCGCACAATGCATGAAACTTTCTGCTGCCGTTGATTCTAATCAAAAGAGCCCTCTCCGACAGTCCGAGTTAAGAATTTTCGAGATCTCGATCGTCGTAATTCTCGTGGAAGGGCTTCTTGATGGTAAAAACAGGTAGTTAAACTTTCGAAGCGGAGATGCGCTCCGATCGACGGAATGAATGGAGCTTGAACAACCACTTGCTTGTATCGCACCGATACCCGTCTGGCTCTCACAATAACTCCCTGTCTATATATCACATTATTATCTATTCTTTCCTCTACTTACGTCCTATTAATAAATTATTTCATAAAATAGTGTTCAGTTTCAACGCACTCCGTTTTCCTATACATTAAAGAAACGAGTGATAAGAAAAAAAAAAAAAAACGACTGCGCGGGCCGGACAGAATTCAGGAGAGCGGACGAACGGTTAAGAGAGAACGACGTCGGATCCCGTCACAACACGGTGTCACTTCTCTGTCAAACCGGATCAGGCCGACATTGGGTGGGGTAACACGAGGTTTTTCGTGCTCGTGGCAGCGTGCTGTCGCGGGATCGAATGTATCGCGACAGAAAGAGAGAGACCCACGCGATCCGCCGGCTTTCACCGACCGGATCTCGCGTTCTCCTACGAACGACGATAAATTTGTGGATAATATTGATAGTGACACCGCGGACAAGATCCGGGCCGGTGTCTTGGCTTGTCTCTCGTTCGGGATACAATTTTTTTCTTTTTTTTTTTTTTTTAACGAGCAAGTGCGCGTCGTCCCGTATTGTTGCTGAGTTATAGTCTCTCTCGCGACGGTTAGCTTAGGCGGGTTTCTCCGGTTATAGGTAGGCAGAGTGGAGTAGTTACACACGCGATCGCCTTCGCCGCGCGAGTGATGCGGAAATAATTTCATCGCACAAAGATCGATCGGCGAAGTGACGAAAACGATGTTGCGTGACATTAGGTGTCGCGACGACGCGCTGCGAACTGGACGTTAATCGCAAAAACGTCATGTCAGTATATGTCCAAATAAGAAAGACAACAAAAAAGATGGAAAATAAAAATATGCGCTCTTTTGCGCTTTCTCTCTTCTCTATTTCGCCAAATTGAAGAGAATTTAATGTATTTTTCTAGTTTAGGCGCGATCTTATCGGCTCATCAAGCGTAAGGTTTGTCCTCATTCATCTTTTACCGGAAAATATTACTGTCGTTTACTACCACTGTCTATTTCTTTAGCGGACTCAGGTGGTGCTCTCGCACCACACACGCACGGCCTTGCTGTAAATTATCTTAGGACTTGATGGTCCCGCGTGGTGGGTGTCTCTGTGTAGACGGACGACTAATTTACGCGATTGTTACGCGAAACCCAGACACAAGACCGTCTTTGTTTGCCGTTTCGTAGAGATCGTTTCGAAGCCCGTTCGTGGATACGTAACAAGAGTGTGGCCTTCGGACACGGTAGTCGCGACTACCTATATGTTTATTACCACCGTTAATTGCTTTACGGCCGGTCATTAATGTCGCGGCGTGGTCATTCCGCGAGATAATGTACTCCGTCGTCCTTGTGTTACGCGCGCGAATTACCTCCTGTAATATACGAAAACGCGCGAAACACGGGTTACTCTTACGTGGGCGGGCAACAAAACTGTTGCGCCGTTTCGAAAGAATCATAGACTTTTCACGATGACAGAGAGAAGATGCGGATAACGGTTTCGGTGCAAGATAAATGCCTGCGTGCGGTGGGAGGAATGATGTACCGTTAATGCCGCAATTTATTCTGAATTGTTTTCTTAAAGAAAAAAATTCTTTAACGTACCTGCTTCGAATCTTGATTTTAAGGAAAAAAATTCTTTAACGTAAAATTCTCGCTTCGAATCTTTCTATTGTGTTTCTAAGTGAATTTAGTGCACATGATATAAATAATTTAAGGATATTAATTGTTTACAGAAAGAATATATTATTCGCAACTTATAATTCGCATTTGGATTCGATTATATTCAACTCATTAGTCATTCAATTAAATCAAGAACACAGCCGTGTCCTTTGATGAGCGTCTGACTTGAACGCAAAAAAAGAAAATGTAAGTGCAGACGGCGTATGCGATCTGCAAAATAGGCATCAGGTGAGATGATCGGGATACCGATCGATCGCCGACTTCTCCTTCTCATTTTGTCGATCGTGATCTCGCGGGAAGAAGAAACGCACGGGGGACGCACAAGTATGTTGCGACTGCAACAAATTGAATTCGAAGGCGAGCTTAATTAATTAATGAGGGAACGTTCGTGGAATGTTCAACGTACTGAGAGATTCGAACTGTCTGATGAATTAACTCTCAAGTGAAGATAATCTCGTGACTATATTTATTAATTAATCGAAAAACAAGCTTAAAGGAAATTGAAAAAACAAACTCGACCTGACAGCTATAATCCATTGGTGGTAGTAATTAATTAATTTCTTAAAATTGCTTCTAAATGTAAAAAAAAATGTAAATAAAACGTTTTGATTATTTTATTTTAATCATCTCCAGCCAATCTATGTAAAAAAAAAAAAAAAAAATAAATTCTGTAACACAATTAAAAATTGAAAGTGATCTTAATTTAACATATCAAATTCAAAAATTATAATCACAACTCAGAGAGGATCAAAACAACAAGCCGACAATGAAAAAACATTGTAGTGTTTTATAAAGATCTCTGATAGTTTATAGAAATATTATATAGAAATAAATTAATGCAAATAAATAAATTAATTAATACAAATACAGAAATAACTTAATACAAATTTATATACAAGCTTATATACAGAAATAAATTAATACAAATTAGAAACTTCAAAGTAAAAAAAGTTAGAAAGAAGAGATTACAAATTCTAGTTTTAATCAACTGAGAATGTGACCTTACAGCCTTTTTGAGTCCACAAATAGAAGTAGTATGAAAAAATTATTAATCGTATTCTTAATGGGACGTTTCGATCATTCTTTTATTTTTGATCATCATCCACCAACTAAAATTAATAATCGTGATTGAGTAAGCTCGTGAAAGTTTAAAAAATAATTGTGAAAACGAGTCAAATGCGAGCCAATAAACTAGGTGTTCGTGTTTCACAAATTTTAGATAGTTTATTAACTATATTCAAACGTTTCGATCATATTTCTGATCTTCTTCAGTGAATAATCTGAGAAAAAATATGAGAAGAAGAAAGACCAGTACAAAATAAAAATAAATAAATTTTTTTAAAAAATATTGAGTAGCGGAATAAAAATTGTCTTATCAATAAGATTAAATATAGTACATCTTATGTATATATGTTTACATCTTATGTAAAAGAATCCACAGCATTCTATTGTCATCTAAGTCAATTAAGACAAACGCGGAGAGTTTAATAAATAACAAAAAGTGAATAATGTAAAATGTGAATAATGTAAAATAAACAAGTCAAAAGAATTCAAATCAAAGAAACACATATTTAGTCACCACTTTGAATTAAAATTGACACCGGAAACGTTGATGTGTACGGTTTTTTTATTTTTTTTAATTGAACAGTATACTGCTTGCTGTGACAACCCTTACAAAAGCGGTATAAATAATGTTTCTCCCGCACGACGTCTCGAAAATACATTAAAAGTGAAAAACAAGAAAACACTTCGCACATTTATCTTCTTTTTGAATTCGTCTAATAATGTAAAGTATGGTCTTAATTTTTCCGTATCTGCCATGATGTTAAGAGAATTGTTTTGTAATTTAAATTAATAATACATTGGTTAATAATACATTAGTTAAAAAAACTAAAATAGAGAAGTTATCTTACAATCTACAATCTAATTTTTTAAATTATGATTTTTAATATGTGATTTTTGTATCGCATTTATCGCACACATTTTTCTACGTCTCTACATATATAAATAATAAATTATTTGCTAAGTTAATGATTTTCTACGTTGACTTATTTATGTTGTACGTGTTTCGAAATTAATAGCGAAACATTAATAAGGAAACTGATCAGGTAACATTAACGACGTCGTCGTGGATGTTTCTCTGTCGGTATAACATTACCTTTCTGATTCCAAAGACGATCTTAATTAATTAACTTTTGACATATGAAACGTGCTAAGATATAGAGACTGTCCGGCAAACCGATGTTTTATGCAAACAAATGATCTGCTTAATTTCGACGGTCTTCTCGGCGTGCAATTAACCTCTGCGCAAATACAGTTAAATTGAATCTTAATCGCGGCTGGTAAACACATATGCATATAATGACACATGATTGCTCTGGCGATAACTATAATTTACTCAATCAAACACTATATATCTTCCAAGTAAACGAATTATTAAAATCATCTCGTTTCCAAAAAAAAAAAAAAAAAAAAAAAAAAAAAAAAAAAATTGTCGCGTCACGAGTTGTCAACGCAGATTTTTCTATTACGGGCCGAAAAAGGGACTAAGCTGAGCTTAGCTCGAATGTAGCCTTAATTAATTAGCGGAGGCGGCGCCCAACGGATCGTCAGAACTCAAGAGAGCGGGCCAGACCGGAAAACCGGCGTTCCGTACGAACGACCGGCGCGTTCTTCCGGGCGTATCCGTGCTATACGGTGTGCTAATTCGGTTAAATGCTTAATTGCTTAATTCCATTTAATACGTCTGCTTTCCGAGTCACTGCATCCGCCTGTCTCCGCTTATCTCTCCTTCCTTCCTCCAGACTTTTTCCGCGCACTCTTCCTTGTCCGATCGACGTTCCCAACCTTCGCCTCCATCTTCTTCCTCCCTCTCTTTCACTCTTATTCCAGCTCCTTGACTCCGTCACTGTCGACCGGACGTTCCACCTTCTCGAGGACGGCAGCTTGGAGGACTCGAAGAAGGGAGGATCGACGCGTTTCCGCCGCGGCCGGTCCATTCGCGACGGGGTCGATGGCCTCGCCATGCTGGGCCATCACGGCAGAAAGAAATCACGGGCATAATTAGCGAATGATTGATCGATGCGTGTCGCACAAGCTATGCATGCGCATTGACTTCTTCTCTCTTTCACGACCCCCGGCAATGTATCTTCGTCTCTCTTCAGTTCGTCGTCGTTTCTGCCTTTTCTCTGCCGGCTCTGCCTCGCGTCTCCCCGTCCGGTTCGCGATCTCTTTTTCTTTTGGCTTAATTTAGTGCCTATCCGCATACGCCCTGAGAATACGCGCATATGCACGCGTATGCGCAAAAGATTCGTGCGCGCATAATGCTTTTTTTACCGCGGCGACGACCGCCATTACTAATCGACTTGGACTCGTGCGTTGTAACGAAAGAAAATAAATTACTAATTTATTTTGTACGTTCCCTTTAATGATAATAATAATAATAATAATAATAATTTTTAAAATCATGTCTCAAACGAAACTGCTACGTGATCATGCGATTCACAACGTAATCCAGAAAAATGTCGACGTGAAATTAATAAGCCGTGCGCATTACACGCGATGAAGCAGCTGGTTTTGAGAGGAACCGGTGTTAACGGATGATACCTCTCGACCGTTTACGATTCCCGTCGAAGCCGCTTAGCGTTGTCAGGTTTGACGGCGACGTCCTTGCGCGGAACGAAACGCGACGAGGTAATAAAACGTCGTCGCGGGGAAGCAATCCCTTCAAAAGGTGATTCGCGATGGCGTAAAGATGCGGATTACCGGGACGGACATCACCGACCGTGCCGCTTTCTTTTACGAGCCTGTTTTGAATTTCGCGTACTGTCCGCCTCATCGGTGAATTTCCGCTCGAATGTTTGCAACCCGGGCTTTTGCCAATACAGATCGGAAACTATGTACTACTGGCGTTTAAATCGTTCGGCGTATTCGCCGACTGTATTACATTCGGAAATTAGCTCGGGCGTGTAATCGATTAGGCTAATGCGGTCATATTGTTGCCGATAGCATCGTCTACCGCGGTATTTCGATATCGTTCGATTATACCAATTGTAAGTGGGTAACCGCTGATTACCCTTCTAATTACACAGATTCTATTTCACGTTTTATTTAATTGACGCTATCCATAGTTTACAACGCGCTTTTTTACATTTTCGATTTTTTTTTCTGATTCAACGCTATATACAGGTGCAAAGATAATTATTTTGTGTGTTATTTTTTTGACAATGTCAATCTTATAAAATATACAATACCTCTCGCAATTCTCAGAGAAACATCAGCATAAGCAGGTTTTACTCACCTGAAACAAAAAGAAAAACGAAAGTTAATTTATTCGAATTGTATGTTGCTTCTCGTGAGATATGATAGTACAAGGGAACGGCTAATACGAGATGAAAGCTGATGTTTGGGTTGAAAAACTTCTTGAATTACAAGTACACAAACGTTTCGATCCTGATTTGGATCTTCTTCGGTGTGATTTAAGGAAAAGCAAGACGAACTGAGTTATTTCCAATCGCTCATGTTCAGGTGTCTAAGGTAAATGCTGCTAGTGACGAACTCGACATCAAATACCGCGCACCAAGTCAACTCCCCGGCAACAACTGACAGACTGATAAATGACTGACAGACTGATTAATTTATCGAATATTACATAATTGTTTAATTATTATTAGACGTAGATTGATTATGATTTTAATGAAACTAATTTATTTCTTAGAACTGCACACGTAAAAATAAATTTACAGTGAGACGAGGATTTCTTGAGCAAAGAGACAAAAGATCGAATATCTCGATAAGACTCGACGGACCTTCGCGAATAAGGAGAGACGAAAAGGAGAGGGTAGAATATGGAGCGACACGGCAAAAGCGCAGTATAAGCATGCGTTCGCCTCGAGATCAAAGATCAATGCCTACTGAAGTCGATTGGAGCATCGCACAGTCTCTCGCGCGCGCAAATATTATTATTATTAGAGATAATGATCAGACTCTATAGACGATTATCAGCTGTAAAGAAAAATGGATTGTCTCATGCAACGAGAGGCGGAGTAAACAAACAAAGTAAAAAAGCGCGGCTCGACTCTTCTTGCAATCGATATTCGACGGTACGCAGCGGTATCCCTTGCTCGCCGCTGCCCGTTGCGTACAAACGACCAGATGACATTTCTTGCGTGCAAGGTTTGCGCGCGTTATATATGTAAATCTTGTATGAGATTTGCTGAATTTTGTTTGTGAACATATTTTATTGCGCGTGCATATTGCGCAAAAGAAACTGTCTCATATCTCTATCCAATATACCAACAAATAACGCGCAAATAGCTAACATATTGCAAGTTATTTACTCTTAATTTGACAGTGTATTGCATAGCTAGGATGCATGAGTCATTCTTGTGTGTGATGACTGGATATTCACATATAAAATGCTGTCTAGATTTGCTGATTATATACTGTTCATATGACGACGCACTGGGATACGATTTTGCTCGCAAAATGTTATTTGGAATCACTCCGCGCGCTCATTGACTCACATTTATTAATTCATATTACATTTATTAATTCTCATTAATAACTACTGCGAAGTTTAAAAAATAGTAAGTAACTTTTCTTCTCAGATTGACCCAATTTACACACTTATTCATTCGTTGTCAGACACTTCGTGTATCAAAAGACATGCGTCTATCTTCACGTGCAATGAAGTTGCGCGCGATCGACGCGAAGCACTCTATTAAGATGATGCTGGACCGTCCTGTTTTATCAGCTTACTATGAATACAGTCTTCGGATGTTTGTCGTACTTACTGCACAAATTAGAAAACAGTTTTCCAAATTAAAAGAAAATAGTCTAAAGACTCACTGCAGAAAATAAATGTTTCTGAAACAAAACAAATATTGTCATCAAGAAAATTGACTAAGCTAACCTAACCTAAACTTCAAATCTAAAATTTTTTCGTTTCAGAAACATTTATTATCTGCAGTGAGTTTCTAGACTATTTTTTTCTAAGACTATTTTTTTTTAAATTTGGAAAACCGTTTTCTAATTTGTGCAGCAAGTATGACAAAAATCTAAAAACTATAATTCATAGTAAGATGATAAAACAGGACAGTTCAGCATCCTCTTAAGTAGTTCTATCGCTATTTTTCTCTTCTCATTTCCATTGCTCGTGCATTATTTTTACAAAAATATTTTATGAATCTTTACATCCTCCTTTTAACTGTTTGTTTGATTTTTCTTGAAGTTTTGATAGCTTCTCTGAACCAAGATTCGTCCCTGCATTTATTATTATGCGTACCACTTTGTTAAAGATATATCGAATGATGGGAAATTTTAAAGCTTTGCGTAATAAAAATCTGAAATTATTGAAAAGATACGTACATTATATGACTGATTTAATATAATTTCTATATATTAACAATAAAATCAGAGAATTCTTACCGTATCGACCAATTAATATATAAGAATAATACTCACGTCCAGCTTTTTTAGGCAATCCATTCTGTGTAACTGAGAGATGCATATAAATTGGACATATTTAAATTTAATATGTCTGTAGTTATTAATGTCGTCGTCTTGTAAGATATATACACAAGAGGAAAATAGTTTAGAGGTTCGACGAGACATCGTGTCATATGTTCCCATTCCAGTGAAATATCTTTTAAATTAAAAAGTTAGCCAATAGTCATAGAGATCTTTTATGCGTTGTTTTATTTCTTCGAGGCTACCACGACAAAAGTTATACCTAGTAACATTTAGATGTATTTTAATTAATGATATGTATGAACACATATATTATAGAAGTATTATTAATATATACAAAGTATTCCATTTTAATTAACCAGTCAATTTTTTTTTGAGATTGCTAATGATACAAAATAAGATTTTTATATCACTTTCCGACTGCCAAATGTTAATGCTTAAAACGCTATCTTTAAACTCTTCTTCTTTTTAAATTCTTAAATAATTTATTCACTAACAAAGTTTCAGTTATCGACAATTCATTACATTTACGATATAATAATTTGTGACCACTGACCATGAAAAACTTTAAGTGTTTATAATCATTGTATTTGCTTTTAAACAGACGGTACAATTGTAGATGTCGCAAATAAGAATTTTCTATTTAAAAAAATGGAAGTGACTTTTATATCTTTTTGATGTCTCCACTTATAGTTAGAAGAAAAAAACAATATGACTTATAAATAAATCTCTTTCAAAATTGTTCCATTTTTATCCCAAACATTTTTTTTTCATCAATAATTGTGAAGAAAATTAATTGGGTTGAATAAAATGGGATAATGGAAAGTAATTACTCTGTATAAATATACAGGAAAAAAATTACGTCTGTGTGTGTGTAAACAGACACCAAAGTATCATACAAAGGTACTTGTCGTCTACGTACTTGTTTTCTAATCCGAGATAATATCCATAACATCTCCACATATGACAAAAAGCCTCTAGATCTTCGTCAGTCGCATTGTGCACTCCGATGTATTGCGGATAGAACACAACTATACTCATAAAGCTGCATTGTGCGCCCGCTAAATCTGCGTTATTTATTCCTTTCGGTTTATATGGTGATTTTTCCGTTATGATATGAGGACGCTGCCCGATCTTCTAAAATGGACACACATCAGCAAAGTCTTGTAATAGTAACTCGCGATCCGGACACCACGGTTTCGTTAATTTTGTTATATTGTCGATTTGTTTATTGGTAAACTCGCGTAATTTTTTTCTCATTATCAGATGCATTTTATTTGCATATTGCATATCCGTATAAGCTGACGTTCCGTCGATCCACGGCTCTCCGTCATACCAACTAAAGATCCGTTTTATTGTTGACAAATGCCTACATTACATTATCGATAGAAAATGTTTTAGAAAATAATCAAATGTTAACGCGCAAACGTATCACATAAAACATGTACAAAGTATTTTATAATTAGTAAATTCAACAATAAGTATAAATAATTGGTAAGGTCTGTTCCGAACTCAACAAGATCTTAATTTATTAATTAAAAGATAAAAAAGTTATAGATAACAAACGTTTCAGCTCTTACTTGAGCCTTCTTCAGTGTGCAATGAATAAATAATCACGCCATTACATAAAAAATCGCAGTTGTGATTGGAGAACCCGATGTTAAAAAATAAAAATAGATAATTGATGAATTAAAGCTTGTGAAAATGCTAACGAAATAAACATGGTCTTGCAAGCATATATGAACACATATATACAATGATAGTCCATCGTGTGATATGATACAGATTGTTGGATCGGTGACTTTTATATCGAAAGACAAAAGACCGGTGATCGTTCCGTGTGCATTTCCTTATCACAAGATTAAGCAAGTCGTGACTCGAATGTCTGAATTTCTTTTCTTGTAAAAGATAATATATTATTTAGAAGTTTTTAAAAAACACTCGGTATTACATATATAACATATACAATGTTTCCTTCAAAATATAATAATCTGCAAAATACTCTGTTTTACATTATTGTTAAAATAATGTAAAAAAGAGAAATAACAATAACAATGATAAGGCATGTCGGTTTCGAGCAAAATGGTCGATAATAAAGAAGATTCAAGAATATATTTTGTTAAATTTAAATATAATAAAGATGCAAAACGTTTCAAACTCTTACATGAGTCTTCTTCAGTCGCGGAAAATTACAGAAACAAAAGATAATACATAAAAATTACAATAAAAGTGGGAAGATATAAATGCAAAATACTGAAAAATTCTTAAAAAAACGTGCGCTTCCGAAATTAGATAAAGTCATAGCTTTATCTAATGTTGAATCTTCTTTATTATCGACCATTTATTTTGTTCGAAACCGACATGCCTTATCATTGTTATTGTTATTTTATCACATTCTAACAACAATGTAAAAAAGAGTATTTTGCAGGATTTATTATATTTTGAAGGAAACATGTATGTCATATATGTGATAACGAGCTCTTTTTAAAAACTTCTAAATAATATATTATCTTTTACAAGAGAAGAAATTCAGATGTTCGGGTCACGACTTGCTTAATTTTGTGATAAGGAAAAACGAACGCACGAACACTTTCGTTCAAGAGATTTTTTCACGAATGTTTGAGCATGAAATATGTTTGTAGTCTTCTACCAAAGTTGAAAAAAGTTCGAAATAAATCGGTGACTCGACTTTATTCCTTGTCAATCTGTGAGAGATTTTTCTCTTTATATTGTATTTTACGTACGCAAAGTTAGCTGTGTAATAAGTATTAATTTATTACTGTAATGAGATAATGAAATTGATGATAGAACTTTCTGATAATACAGTTTAATTATTGTGCAGATGGAATATTTGCATCATGCCGTTGTTAAAACACGTTGATGTCAAGACAAATGCTAAAATCATAAAGAGAAAGAGAGAAAAAGAAAGCTTACCTTTGAAATTGTAAATATGGCGTATGAGAACGTTTTGATAGAATTATCGTCTTCAGAACCGAGAAGAAACTATACATAAGCATCACGCCCAGTATTTTGACAAGTATCATTGAGCCATAATGGTCAGCCACAAATTTTTGTTCTCTATGATATTTATTTATATCTAACCATTCAGGTTTTTCCGTAAGCGATCGGTCATGATTTACTTCGTGAAAAGCGGCCGGTATAAAGTTCAACAAAGATTGTGGAACGTTTGGGAAGAATTCGACAATATTTGCGTTTATCCAGATATATTGTTCTTGTACTGTCCAGTTGTCAAAGTCGTTCGGAAATAATTGTCGATCAAATATATCTCTGATAAGTAACACATACTCATGTTCGTTTGATTGTTGCACGCTATTTGATTTTGGCTTTTTGATATTCATTTTACTAATATACTTTTGTAGGCACGTAGATTAAATTATCTCTCATTACACTTGAGACCAATAGAACCAAAACTCGTCTTACTCCACACTTAATATGCACATATATAAAAAAGTTTATTATGACGCACGTTATAAACGATCTGTTGCGATATAACGATTCGTTGTACGTTCTGATGAGAAAAAAGACTGAAGTTATTCAACAGTATTGTAAACAGAGTTGCCAATTCGAGCATGCTACAGCAAGTGGAGGGGACACACACAGGCAAACTTGCACACAGCTGTGTACGTGTGAGCTATATCTCAAGAAAAACAGAGAATGATATACATGTCTGTGTTCTTCTACTGTTCAAAGTGGCCGAAGCGCCACCGAGCCCGCACGTACAAGGATACGCTGTTTGCGTATCCTTTTCATTTGCTTTAGCATGCTGTCCCCGAACTAGCAATTTTGTTCATGTATAGAATAAAATAAATTATCGTATAGAAAGCGAGAACTTTCCAGTTTGATCTCTGGTGTCCTTGACTTGTTTTTTTCGCAATATAATTTCGAAATTAATTGAGAAGAGAAAATGGATATATTTGTGATGCAAATCTAGCATCCTATATGAATTGAAAATTTTCAATTCAAATAATAATAATGTGTAAAAAAATTGCATTTCCTAAAAATATATATTCAGATATATTTATTCCGCAAAACATCCAGCGTGTCGGCTCTTACTACCAAATAAATATCTTAAATTCCGTATAGTTAGTAATAAAATAAATATTTAGAAATAAATATTCAATTCTTTTATTTATATATTTTTTTTTTATATTATTTTAGTAACTTTTAATAGTAAACGCAACTTTTTATGTTAGTCTTTATTGCCTCTGCGTATGTTAGTGCTCATACACATAATGTTCAAAGTAACTCACATGTACATATATATCATATTTTCTATTTCGCTTTCTCGACGCGCATACCGCCTATTGAGAAGATACGTGACTAGCGATATAGTAATATTACATACGTGAGTGATTTGATAAGTTTGGTAAATTTCTACGAGAAGACGCTACAGTTTATTTAATTAATGGAAAATTTTACTTCTCAAACCCTTCCATATCAAATTTCAACCAGAAGCAACGCGTTGTTCACGTTCAATAATCTTTTGAAGCGAGCAATTTAGCAGTTCATAAAAATAGAAAAAACGGTAAAAAATGGAAAAAAAATAGCAAAATTACAATTAGCCTTCGAAGTGATTCTTCATCCATCCTATTCTCCGGATTTTACTCACTTCTTCCCGTTCCCAGATTTGAAAATTTGTCATTTTTTTCCATTTTTTGCCGGTTTTTTATTTTTTATTTTTATAACAACTGCTAAATTGCTCGCTTTAAACGACTACACAACGTGAACAACGTATTGCTTTTGGCTGAAATCTGGCCTGATTGGGTTTGAAGAATGGAACTTCCAGGCGTCATGTAATTAAATAAATTCTGGCACCATATCATAAAAATTTACCAAACTTATAGGAGCATGCTGTACCGTCCGACATGAACGTTTCTTAAAAATGTGAACCTAGGTTTTCGGGATTTCAGACTTTATACCGAAATATCTCCGTTGAGGAGGCACGGAGGAAAAAAATCGCGTAAGATTTTTTTTTGTGCCTCAATTTTAACTTTCGATTGAGTGTAGACCGAACTCGAATGGTTTAGCCGTTGTTGGGATCTGAAATTTTCAAAATTCTCAATCGGTCTTATCCGGGTAAAAATGAGGCACGGGGTACGAAGTGTGCGCAGCGCGCGCATACTTCGTTTGCGAGTATACTTGGCGCAAGACACTACCGTGTGCTTCTTGATATATAGCGCGCGACGGTACATCCTCCCCTTTTCTCTTCTTGTCTCTCGCCAACCCTCCGGACGCGGCTGGAATGTGAGCGTTCGCGGAGAGCGAATGCGAAAAGGGGAGTAGGATGGATAGCGCAGCGCCTGATCCTGGCGCAACTGTATGTTAATCGAATGCGCATCCGAATACGGAATAAGGATGGAAGTCCCGTCCGGTTTGATATACCATTCTGCCTACGTTCCGCGCCCCTTCGACCGTCATCCACCTCTTCCTCGTCATCTGGTCGTCTCCTCTGTACCCGTCTTGCCGCCGGTCTCATTCTTTCCTCTCGTCGAGCCGAGCAACGAGAACTCGGCTTCTCCGCCGACACTGCATGAGAATCGAAAAAACGATCCGATCCCCGTCTTATCCCACCGCAACCACGAGAACCGATCTTCTATCTTGGGCCTCTCCACCTTTGCCTTCGTACATATCGACACAGCATGTATGTCATACCAATAATCCGTTACAAGGTTTTGCTTGCATACGCGATATCGCAAGAGATCGCGCGTACCTTTGTAACATGTCTGCGAGTTAATGCGATACAGCGCTCATCGTTTCGCGTCGCGACCGTCCGTCCGTCGGAATCGAATATATGAGAAAGTACAATCTTATAATACAACTTGAAACATTATTTTTTTTAATTTAAAAAATTAAATATTCATTTGCGTTTGTCATCTGTCTAAATTATTAGTTTTCTTTGCAGCATTAGCCAATGTGTCGTTTTTTTTGTTTTTTTTTATTTAAGTAATGTAAAAATAACTTAAGTAAGAAAGATGTATATTTGTTTTCGGACATCCCGAAAGGTTACAATGCGCAAATTTTAAAAACACGCGCTTACATCCGTCATCGAGCGTTATTGTGCGTCGCTCAAGCCAATCGTCGCGGAAAACGGAAACGATATAGAGCTTTGCCGAGGTTTGCAGCGAGATCAGCTCGCAAAATACGCGCCTCAGGTGGTCTCCGTTCGTCGGCGATCGAGCAGTCAGTGCCCGGACGAGCTGACGAGCGAGTTCGCAATAAATTGGAATACGCCAACGCGCCATCAACCGCGTCTTTCTCGTTTCTTTTCTCCCGATGACTACCGACTCCGGTAGTTCGAGAAGAATTGTAAGGAGAGGGTGTTCTCCCTAGCCACCTGTCACAGTCGGCAGATAAACGCGAGAGTAGTACGTGGCCTGCGCGCGTCTTTGGTGGCTTCCTTCGGTCTAGTGGTAGATCCACCAAGTCGCTGCTGCTGAGTCTCTTCTCTTCTCGTCGCGCGGTTGATCTCGCGCCGACCATCTCGTCGAGAGACACTAGATCTGGCGAGAGACCGCAGAATTCGGTCTTCGGTTTAGAAAAAAAAATAAATAAATAAATAAACGTGATATATTCACAGAAGTGGGCAAAAGCAAGCAGAGATGGACGTGCGTTTGATAACGCGCGCGGCGGTTTGAAAGCGAGCGACGGTGCAGTCGTTAGGCCGACTAGCGAAGTACGTCGGACATAACGATGAAGTGCACGTCAGGCAGGAACGTACTTGTCGCGATTTCCTGATGTCCGAGAACGCGCGCGCGACGTCTCCTACCTTATTTGTTGCGGGAGTGATGCCGGGATTGATAGGCGCGCTTTTTATGGCCCGATGTGCGCGGCGTGTTTCCGTTCGCGCGAAATGTTCAATGGAAATTTAACGGAAGAGAGACTTGTAGTGCCGAGTTAGTTTACTTTGTTCGAGGAAAAAATGTTACAGAAATAAGAAATCGTAATTAGAAGAGAAAAACACGTGTCTGTATAGAAATGAGAAGAAATTATGCTGCTGCGTAATAAATCTTGTAAAATCTTGTGAAAATCTGTAAAATTCGACACAAAATAGAGATAACACTATTGAAACGTTGGTTTTGAGATATCTTGAAATTCTGAAATCTCAAGTGGAGAAAATAATATCGGAAAGTCAAGTCGAAAAGAAAATTTCCCCCTTGTGAAAATTGTTTCAACTTTATTTCAACCATATAGCGGACAAATTCTTGTTGAAAATGAAAGTTGTGTGCGAACATAATGTCAACATTCTATAAAAAGACAAGAGCGTTTCCGAGAAGGAAGTATAAGAGAGATGTAAGAGGAAAAAAAGACGATATAGATGCACACCCCCTTAACGAACGCATTTTATAACAGCTCGTGTTCCAGTGCCTACGACCGCAGGTCGAATAGATCAGCTGAGCGCGCGTAAGAAAAAGAGTCAAGTGTCGTACACCACATCAGAGCGTGATAAAGATGAACCAGAAGCGCGCTGCGCGAGTGGCCAGAAACCGTGCCACGAAGCCTCTCGATTGGACCTACATGCGCGAAGCGAAAGAGGAAGACGGCGAAGGCGGAGAAGATCAACGTCACCGAGCCGTATACCTTCCCCAGCTTCTCCCTCGCGCCTTGGCAACCGAGAGTCGAGTTGCTGCTTTGCAGAGGTACTTACAAAAAAATCTAGAATATAGACCACCCAGCGACCCTTTTCCGAGCTGCGTGAAGAGTTGCAGACGCACGCACACGCACAGCTAGGTGGTGCTTCACGTTTCCTCGTACCCCTCGCCAGTTTACGTGTAAAGAGACGAGGAGAACGACAGAAGTGACGCCGAGGAACGAAGAGTAGGACGATAGAGGGCAGTCAGATCTCGGTTGGTTGTTCGTAGCTGCGTACCGTATGTCCCCTTTCTGTTTCTCTCTCTCTACATACATATATAGATCGCACGATGTACCGCGCCGGAGATTATTCTTAGGGTAAGTTAGGGCTTTGCTGCTGCAAATGTAAAAGTGCGAAAAGGGACGAGACGAGGAGAGTCGTTAAAATGGGGGTGAGTGTGCGAAAAGAAGAGAGAGAGAGAGAGAAAGAGAGAGAGGAAAAAGGGTGCCTGTGGGCGCGCACAAGGAAGGTAAGGAAAGAATAAGGGGACATCGTGTACACGTCGTCGAGGAGGGTGAGAAATCGGAGCAAAGGGTAAGATGGAGAGAGAGAGAGAGAGAGAGAGAAGGGCGCGAGGGAAAGATGGCGCAGCACACGAAGGAAAAGGGGTTGACGAGGATGAAACCGGGCTAGGTTGCATACGAAGATGCATACGCGATGCGCGCGAGCACTCGCCAGGGCGGTGCACCCTGACGGGTGCATTGATCCCTCGTAGACTGTGCGTAGGGGTGCCTAGCTGCTACCCCGTTTTTTTCCACGTCCCCTCGCACGTCGCCTCGCCCCTCGTCTCTTTGCGCCTCGCGCGCTCCTCCAATTTCTCGCCCTACCCTACGTACTTACGCGGTGCATCGCCGCGTGTACTTATATGCGTACGTGTAGGGCAGGTAGGGCACAACTCCCCTTCGGCGTGCGACACAGGGGTTGGAAAAAAATGTAGGATTTCTCTCGCGCGACATCGTCGGTTTCTGTTTAGTTCGCGTTTCATACGCGCCGCTATCACGTTGAGAAAAATCTGCGAATAAAAAAAGAGTTATGGAGAAGAAAAAGGGGTGAGAAGGAAGGGAGGGTTCCACATACGCGGAAAGTGCGTACACGCGACGCGACGCGAGAGTGGAAAACTCGTTAAAATAAATACGCAGTCTGTACGCGTTGCGCTCGTAACGCTCTGTGAGTATAAACAGCTCGGAAAAACGCGCTCGTATGCGATTTTTCCTATTAATAACTTGCGAGAAAGTTATAAAACATATGCAGCTGCGATGATGATTATATTACATTTAAAGATACGACCGGTATAACCGTACGTGACGTTTACATAACATAACACATAGAAAGTATACGCCAATATCTGATTCAATATACCATATAAGATATACGATGCAAATAAAAATTTTCTCATTTATGGCAAAAAAAGAAAAAAAAAAAAAACGGAAATAAATCCTACGGAAATGTAATATAAATTTATTGACGCCGTATTATTCTCGTGACTATGTAACTTCATATCTCGCGTTAAAATCCACAACAGAGGTGATAAACCGTCAGCAATTGACGCGATAAACTCGCCCATCTGGAGAGTTCGAAAAATCGTTTCCCCCCGTTATAGAGAAAATGTACGAGCGGAGCGCCTGATAAGCCAATTTTTTTGCAGCTACATATCAATTTGCGATATCGAGTTACGTGCATCGCGCTCGTCGAAAGCACTCTCGTTCACATCGCGCGCGCATTTTTGCCGTGCGGAACCATACACGCACCTATTTCTCGGTGCATAAATCACACCTTTTGCATCGCCACCCCTTTCTCAAGAGATAGACAAAGACGGGAAGAAAGACAGAGAGATCGATCGATTGGCGACCCGCATAGAGGAAAAGCAAAAACCCGCGCGTTAAGCGATCTCGACACGCCCTCACAATGGGTTTCACGCCCATAAGTTTTCTCTCTTCGCGCCCGCCGTGTTTTCGAAAGCGCGTCATAGAAATTTTCACGAGAGAACGAGAGATATATCGGCGCGCGGATACCCATCTACGTTACGCGTATATGTCTCGCGAAGGAGACAAAGCAGGGAGGCAGCGTTACCCCGAAGATAAGGAAATGAAGAGCTGATAATTAGAGCGTGGCGCAACCACGCCCTCCCTCTCTCTCTCACTCACTCTCTCTCTCTCTCTCTCTCTTTCGAATCGTCCTGGGATAAACGTGAGCTCGCTATAATCCTGCGATTGTGTGAACGTGTTACGTACGTGAGCTCGTTTCCACGTTCGTGTGTGCGTCAACGTGTGGCGTGCTGTTGCACAAAGTATGGCGGCCATGTGGCACGGCCAACCCCGGTGGTCCACTGCATTTAGAACGGCACGAGTGGACCCGCTTGTGGACCAGCCGTACAAAGCGTATATCGCGATAACGAGCCTGGGAATTGTACGCGACGGATAGAGACCACTCTGGCTTCCGGCTTTCCACGAGGATGCTCGCGCGACCTGGATCAACGGACTCGAGAGAACGTTCTCTGAAGAGGCGATACTTTCGCGCTAAACTTTTAGCACGCTCCGAGAATGGTTCGCTTTAATATCCAACGGTCTGCTGCGACTGCGTTATTTTTATCTGCGTTGTAAAATGGCTGTCTTTTTTTTTTTCACACCGACTGTTCCAGAAAACACTCTGTTCTATGAGAATATTCGCACTGAAACCTAGAGCAGCATAAACAGCTCCAAATTGTGTAAAAAAAACGTGGTCTTATTTCTTAAAAAAATCGTTAAAATAGCAAACCAAAAAAATTTAAGAACTATTTTGGTTCAGCTCGATTTAATATGTTCACTCTTGCAATGTTTTATATTGAAATCGTGGCGTTTGAATGTAACGTGATGCAAAACAGCTCGTCTATAATTGATAAGCGCCCGATCTCTTTTGTTCAGCCGGATTCAAACTAATTAAAGGATTGATCCTTGAGATTAATGACACGTTACTTTTTCTTTTTAATACATAAAATATTAGCGTGTAAATGTTCAAATAGCAACACGCACGGTCGAGATGTAGAAAGGCGAAAAGAGAACTGATTCGCGTTACGCGCGTCATCTCTAATTGACATTAATTGGACGTTTCTTTAATAGAAACAATCGCAGGTTAAATTAAATAGCGATAATAATTGGAAGGTCGTTAAAGGAAGCACGAGGGACGCATTTACGATTTTTACGATCTCGGCTCAATATCGATTATTATGATTTACATTGTCGTGCGTAATTCACAACGTTACAAAACATTTATAAGGCACTTAACTGCCTGACAGGTATAATTTAAGAATTCTTCGAGATGAGAAAAAGCGGAATGTGAATTATCGCATAATATATATGATTTTTATCATCGTGATAAATATATATACATACATATCCTCGCGAGTTATGTAGCACGCGTACACGTCTCGCAGGTAACTCGCTAAAAAATAAATTAAAAAACGGAGTGACAGAGGGGAGGGAGAAAAGAGACACAACAACGTTTAAATTATATTACTTGATAATTTCACAGTCTTGCATAAACTGGTACCTCGGCATCAATTTGACGGATTATCCGATGATGTTTTATGACAGTTTTAGATGCGATCGCGTTTAACTCTATATTATCATGTCATAGACTCATCCGCTTGCGTGTTGCAGACAGATGCGTTTTATAGATTTGCATAAAATGAAGAGTATCAAATAAACGTACATGGAAATTCACTTTTCGATTCGCCACCTGCCCCACCTCTCACCGCTCCTCTCCGCATCGGAGCGCGTATTAATTAAATATGGCGCCCGATGAGAGAGGCTCCGAGACGCCACCGTGGCGACCATAATCTCGCCTCATTGCAAGCGCGAACACGCGCTATTACAGCGCTCGCAATATAAACGCGCGACATGATTTCTGCATTTCTGCTGCGTGCGGCTGTAACGCACACGTCGGTCACAACTCGCGGCGGGTGCGAGCGTAATATCTCGAAGCGCGCGCGAGAAGAAACGGGAAGGAGGCAAAGCGCGTAATTATATCCGTTTTGCTTCTGTCTTTTTCTCTCTCGCTCTCTCTCTCTCTCTTTCTTATGACGCTTCTTGCCATTTTAATTAATATCAATTGAATTTGAACGCCGCTTTAGCCGGTTGCTCGTCCGGTCGATGTCGCGGCTGCTCGCACAGCTCTCGCATGCACACGTAATTACGCGCTGTGCTATTCGCTCGCTTCTTCATGCGCAAACAACCGTGTATATACGTGTATTTTGCGTGCGTGTAAGCGCAGGACGTTGGATTCCTTTCAATCTTAGACGCTTAAGCACGCGCTCGCGCGTAATCACACGCAATTCCGTTCGATTGAAACTTGCCAGTGTCAAGCCCGGAGTGCGTGCATCGGAGACTTGAGCGGTCCGGCATTATCAAAGAACCCCGCCGCTTTCATGAATAAGTTGCGCGTCTCTGAGAAAGACGAGAAGCCCTCGCTTGTCCGAATGCTCGCGTCAACGTGGAATTCGCGTCAACGTGGAATTCGCGCCGTCTTGCACACATCCTTGTTTGCCATTCTATTATATCTTATAATTTTTTTACTACATGTATGTTTTTCCTTTTGCGTCTTTGCGCGATTGTGCGCATAAACGTAAGGAGATGTGAGAACGTAATTTCTCCGGCCAGATGATTTTTGCAGTGAACGTACAAAATAAAACGTTAGAATGGGAAGTTTAAGATAAGACTCACGACAAGTGACTTGTGAAAAAATTTCCCTGTTGTCACACGAATATTGAAAAAAAGTTTTTATCACAATTAAATATGAAGATATAAATTTTGGTGGCGCATTGTGTACAAAAATAAA
>QVNW01004444.1:0-15020 GCA_014825475.1 Pseudomyrmex flavicornis
AAACGTTTCGACACACATATCGTCTTTATTTTTGCAAATAAGACCCTGCATCTGGTTCCTATTGGCCGTTTAATATACTCAATTTGATTAATTTGTTGATTGTGTGTAAAAATACGAAGCTAAACTTTGTGTTTCAGAATCGTAGGAAACTTGACGATATGTCTTGATTTCTCTTTTGTTACGCGTTTTACAAATTATTATTCATCTCTCACGCGCTGTTTCCGTCGATCCATGTGGAACGGAATCAAATACCGTTTGATTTATCCGTATAATACACACGTGTGTATAATATTGCAGTACTAACATTTATATGGTAACTATTCAAACGTCGTATTTTTTAAATTAAACACCCGGAGATTTTTACATATTTAAATTCGAAACTAAAGTAATTAAATAATAATGTAAATATCACGAGAAATATTATGTATTGCGTTTGAAACGCACGCAAAACAAAACATTTTACGGACACAACTGCAGAACTGGTGTGTGTATTTATCTGTGTGCGCATAAAAAAAATGTTAACGCGCTCTTCTCCTACGATATGTACATGTATACAGAATTGCATTCAATATAATTTCGCAATTGCGAAAATCTACGAGATAAACAAACCATCACAAAAGACGAGACATTACATTGCCCGTAGTTACAGACGTAATAACGCGTGCGTTCATCCCCAAGTCGACAGAGGATAGGTAGGTATATGCGACGCGGAGAGTCTCTCGGTTAACGACGTGCCGTGTGGTGGCTTTGCACTTCGTGCCCGGGCAATTGTTAACGATGACACACCGACCGGCTCGGTTACAGTCGAAATAATTCACGCGCTCCTATAACCGCCGTCACGTATCCCAACAAACGTGAACGCGAGTAGGCAGTCGATGTAAACACACCGTGAGCCGTCGTTGTCGTCGTCGTAGTAGTAGTAGTAGTCTACGTCGTAGTCGTCGTCGTCGTCGTCGTCGTCTCGGCGTGGATCGATACCTCCGCCCTAGCCTTCACCTGTCCCATCCCGTCCTTCACCCGTCGCACACCCTTTCCCGTCCTCTGCCACTCGACGTCGCTAACGTTTCATGCACCGTGGCTCGGTGATCATCTTTTGAGCGTGGCGGTCAAATTACAAAGGATTTTCCGGAACATGGATGTCGGTTAAGGGACACGAGAGAGGACGGATTAGATGTCCCCCGGGCTTGTATTGAATTTTACGATCAAATCACCTTTCGCTCTCTTTATATAACGCCGACAACGTTTTTTCAAACGTCCTCGTTTTCCGATACTACAACTGCAGCGCTTTTTTCTCGGTCGAGCGCGATTGGTCCCGTTAATATCTCGTTAACCCTTAAACTTATTCAGATCGACCGGACTTCAATCGTCAGGTCGTTCCCGCATATACTCGATCCGACCGAGTCTCTCTCATTTATTACACCGGTGTTCCACGGATGGATCATCACGTAGATGCAAAGCTACTAGACTGTGTACTTACGGCGGGATCAGGGCGGCTTCCGCTCTACGGAGATTGTACGTGTAGCAGGGAGAGAGGAGGGAGGGAGAGAGAGAGAGAAAGAGACAGTTCAGTATCTTCTGCCCATAAGGTGGTACACTTGGGGAAACTCTGAGGAAGGCCACCGGTAATGGCCGAACCGTCGACAGGGTAATTTGTGAATCGCTGCCGGAGGATATATATACGAACGTGACTTCTTATCGAAGCCCCTTTATTCCTCGAAACGGAACCCCCGGTAGGTGTTACGCGCGTGCGTCAAAGAGAGATACGAGGAACTTGGGTGCGGAAAAGAATTCAGTCTCTCCGATCTGAGATAAATGAGGAAATTTATGATCGCCGAGATGAGATCCTCGTCGCGACGATCTTCGGTTCGCGCGTTCTAGTTCGCGATCGAGACGTACACACGCGAGATTTTGATTTTGCTCGTTCAAATCCGATGTAACGTAAATGTGCGTGAACAAGAGATAAAAAAATTCGGGACGGAGAAATCTATATAAAATCTCTGTTGATTCGACTCGTTAGACGTAGTATTGTTTTCCGTGAGATCTAGTTTTGAATTGAAATCTCGAAAAAGTAATTAGGATATTCTTAATTTCAATTGAGAGATTGCTTTTGCAAACGAATATACCGAAATGAAATATCACCTCGGAGAACGGAAACTCTCTTTTAATCCGTTCCGATGCCGATTTTCCGCCATCCGATTTTGATGCTTCTCCGGTGCAATATTTATGCGTATCGAATTCCATTCCCCCCGCCGAATTCTCATACACCCTCGACGGATTTCCTATCATTCTTGCATACAGCGCGTCAATAAACCATCCAAAAATGTGATATGTAGAAGCGTTTTAACGAAGGCAAACGACTACTACCTACCCGCGGTTATGCATAAATAACAAGAACGACAAATTCGAAATGAATTGCAAAATTTAATATTTTACGACGTTACAAGACTTCCCTTCCTCCCGTCCCCCTTTTATTTAGCGATTTATTTGAATTTTGCATGCCCATCTCCCGTTTTGTAGCACCGCCTGAACGCCTCGGTGATCACGTCGCCACGTTTGTAGTCAGATATGTGTGTGTGTGTGTGCGTATGGACGTAGCGAAGATAGAAGGATATGGTGTGTGTTCGGACCAGTAATCAAGGTGCAGCTTAGGGCTGATTAATTGAAGTGAACGCCGGCTCGGGGGCGTGACGAAGATATCCTTAAATCACAAAGCACGCGCCATTTAAATCCCTCCTTTCTCTCCTTCTCTTGTAAAGCAAGAGCGGCAAATATATATATATATATATATAGTGGTGTGTGTATGTGTATATGTATATCTATATATATATACATATATCTCGACGTTTATATGACGAAATAGATGCCGAGACTTTCGCCCGAGCGAAATAGAATCGCTGCACCTACGAAAATAGTAACCGGCGAAGATCGGTTATGCGCGATCACATCGACAGATCGTGCATTATCGAATCGACCGGATGTATTTAATTTTTGAAACACAATCGATGCGCGTTCACCTCCCCCCCTCTCCCTTCCCCTCATCCCCCGCAGCATGCATGCTAAATTCAAGAGTCCGCACGCGTTCGCGAGATGATAACATAGCGATAATTTTCTTGGACTCGAAGTAGCGAAGCTACTCCCATTTAATTATGGTTAACGAGGACATCTGTTGCGAGAGAGAAATGCGATATCGAACTTTATCCGAGAGAGAGAGAGAGAGAGATCTTTTTTTTTTAATAAAAAATTTTATAACACATACCTCAAAGACTCCCCTGTGCTGAATAATATTATAGGATTCAATAATTTGTGGAAATTAATGCAAGATAATTCTGCGGCTGGATTTTTAAATTTCTTCCATTTGTCTCTCTTAACAAATATTGATAACTTTTTAATTTGACGTTTGACGCATAAGCTTAGCGAGATAATAACTCGCGAAATCATTTCTTCTCTGCCCTCTCTTTTCTCTCTATCTTACGGTCCCCCTTTTTGTAATTCAACATTAATCTCCTTGGAGTAGTATTGCACCAACTGCCAGAGATAGATACTATCGCCGCGTATTCCTCACATTCGGTCAGAGTCCAGTATACAGGCGATGTTATCGCGCGCTAGTTTCCCGGCCGTTTTAGCGGTGGTAAAAGCAAGAAAAATGACTGTCTTATCGTCGTAACGTGATATTGTGAAAAGCATAAGCGCTTCTCTCCAGTCGCCGCTATATTACAGTATAATGTATTACTTTACGTTGTAATATTTTAAGTGGCGCGCAGGTGTAGGGGGGAGAGGGCGACGGTTCGTCTGATCTTTCTACGTGTGCAAAAGCGCGTTATCTTAATGGCAGCAACGTTAATTTTTCATAAAACGTATGTGACAATCATAGACCGACGCGATGTGTGTGTGTGTGTGCAGCTGCGCAGAGAGCGGTGTGAGCTCTCGCGGTCGACAAAAAAAAAAAAAAAGCCGCAAAAGTTTGGCACGGATTTACCGTTGCTCGCCCCGAATAGCGGAGAGATGCGGAAGGGGAGGAAGGTTGCTCCAATTTCCAGATACGCACATCTGCGCGCTCGCAGTTACCGCTAAACTTGCACGAGAGGATGTAACGCGCGTACATATATATATATATACGTTACAAACAAATTAAAACCATTTATACCACCCGACAATCTTTTCAAAAACACTTTTGGTTCTTTTACGCGCGCGAATCAAAATATTTCCCATCGATACGCCATCGTTACAGAGGACGCAATGTAATAATTGCGAACTGGTGTGTGCGCGTGTGTGTGTGTGTATGCGTAGAATTTTTCGCCGAACAATCGGTCCCTTTTATTTCGCCGAAATGTTCTCCGATCGATCGGAAAGTAACGTTTCATCGACTAGCGCAAAATAAATAAATAGATAAAAAAAAAGGATAATCGCGTTTGTTACGATACGTATCGCGCGATATTGTAACGAAGATCGTCGCGCCCCCTTTTTCATCAAATTGCGAATTTTTTGACGGATGCAATATCACTTGAACCCCGTTTTATTCATGAATATGTATACGTTTAAGAGTAAAAAAAAGAAAAAAACAAAAAAACAAAAAGAAAGAAAGATCCAAAACCGACCGGCGTTAAAAGCGGTGAAAATATTGCGGTTTTAGCGCGCGCGGTACGCAAATGTATGAAACGAAATAATCACGATGCGACGCGTCGAGACGACGCGGGATGCAAGGAAACGAGGCAAACAAGGTGCACCCGCGTTGCTGCTGTCGCTGCGGTTTAAGCCCCGGGACTCTCTCGCATCGCCGATCGCTGACGCTTAAGCGCACCCGAGCACGTACGAAATTCTCCTCGCATTCCAATTTCTAAGTTCTCTCTCACGAAGGATACAAAACTCATTTGCGTAGTAATTAAGAATTTACCGCACTCTGAATATATCCCCAGGATGGCGATAAGTCGGACGAGAACGTCGCAGCGGCGACGTCGCGCGCGCGTAAACTCGACCACGGTCGCTTCGAACGAGCTACGAAATGTCACCGCGAGTATATAAACGATTTGTATTTCACGATTAGTGTTTCCGAAACACATTTCGGTCAATTTCGCAAAAAAACACCGCGCCATTCTTGTTTCGCGCTGTCTGTTTATTTATACAACGCATACAACGAAAAACTAGCGCGGCGCGAAAAATGGCGCTGATTTGAGATTCAATCGTGAAATCGTCGCGATTCGAACTATTTTCGAAATAATAAGTTGTTTTTCGTATATATCTACTGCACTTTCCAAACAGTTTGTTTCTGAAAATAAATATCACTTGACATTATTACTATTAGATAGATTCTCGGAATTCTAGAAAACCGAGATCGCAAATATCAAAAATAATTTCGATAAAATTAGATTATGCAGAAATGATGTATAAAAGTGAGTTTATATTTGCTCGCGGAACGAGAAATGTTATTTCGTGTAGAATGTAAGTATTCCTGTGTGATTATAGAATCGGAAATGTCGGGTCAAAATAATGAATGAGTGTGATAAAAAAAGAAATAACTTCTGAAATATTACGTATGTAATATTATCTGCTTTCTTTTTTTTTTTGAGCGCGGCGCGTCCCAGTGATTGGATCTCGATGTCCTGATTAAAAATTCTGTGTAAGGTATTGATTATTGAAATCGAGTTTTAGGATCCGATTGGTAAGTCGATGTTAATGAATTGGTAGGTGACAAGATGAGAGAAGAGCGCGGCGCGTATAAATCATCTCTCCAATAGGCGGCACGTGTGTATCGTCGACGAAATTAAACGTCGCAATATTCTCTGATGCTGCCGAGGCTTATTATTGTCGTGCTTGATCACAGGCGTAAATTGAGGAGGAATCACAAGCGAACTAATTGAGAAGGGTCTTGCTTGTTAAAATGCTGAATAAGATATTTTACAGATACGCGCGATTGAAACGAAGAAACAAAAAAATAACAGAAGAAAATTAATTTGTGTAAGTTGTTTTATCTGTCCGCGATCCTGTCCTCTTCAAAGCAACAAAAAGAGATTACATGTGTACAATTATATCCTAATAATATTATATGCTTTTTTTATGCTATGCAATGTTTATCGACTTATGCCCGCAATTATTTTATATCGTTTCGTGCAATTTATCAACAAAAAAGTTGTAATTAATAAGATTAAAATTTCACGCCCATGTATATATTGTTCCCCCCCCCCCTCACATGTATAAATGAAGAATAATAAATTTATAGCGCTTTTTATTAAGGTATTAAGTGCCTAAATCAATATTCAATAATTAATTTTTCGTTAGCTGAATGAGAGAAAGAGAGAAAAAGAGAAAGAGTGTTTAATAAACATAGAGCATGTCGAGTGCAACTCACAAATATTGTAGAAAAACATCTCGTTAAAGTTTATTGTTCGAGACAATAAAATCCAAGAGAAGAAACCTTTCTCGTCGCTAATTCAACAGTCGTCGGCGGTGACACATATCGTCGCCCCGGTGTCGCATAGAGTGTCGATGGGGGGTTAGAAGTCACGCGCCTTTCGTTTCAAGCACTTTCGGAACGGGAGGGAAACGGCCGGCCGGGTGTTAACCTCGTCACTTTCAAACGTCAGATAGTAAACCGGCGAACGAAGTGTCTGTCTGCTCGGAAAATGGGGCAGCCTCCGAAATCACGGAGTATTCTCGTTGGTCTCACGACGGAGAAAATTTCCTTTCGTTGGATTTATGTTACCGCCATTGTTCGCGGTATCTGAACGACGAGCCGAGAAAGCTCGTGCTGTTGGTACAAAGCTCTTTCTCTTACTCTCTCTCATTCTCTCTTTCTCGCTTCTCTCTTTTCTCCTTCCGCAAGAGTACGAGAACGAAGTAACGACCTGAGAATTAATTTATTCGACGTCTGATATGAAAGGCAAATGACTTCGTGTTCCGTTTATGACGAAATCCGAGACATAAATTGACGCTTCGCGGATTACTTGACAAATAATAGTCGTCTGACGACAGCTCGCTGTCGAAAGCTGCATGTCGCAATCTTTGTCGTATTTCTAATCGTTACGCAGCGGCAAATCTGCCGTGACACATGACACATTAATTATTAATATCGCTCATATTGTTGCAAATCGAAAATACGAGCTTGAACAACGTCCCTCGACAAATAATGCCCGGATACGAAGGCGGTGCGAGTTGAAGTTCGAGGCTAAGTTCGCGTTTGGGTAAGCGATCCGATCGTTCGATCGTCCAACTTGCGGTTAAATTGATTAAACTTATGCCAAAACACCGGGTGTTAAGTTAATTAATTAATAAACGATAAGCAGGTTAAGTTTGCGCGTTCGCCGAGAGAGAGAGAGAGAGAGAGAGAGAGAGATGCCTGAGTCGATAAGCGATTATCAAACTTGAACGGTCTGATTAATTGATCCGGCCTGTCTTGACAGAACGATTATTAATTATATAATGATTGGGTTCCACTTCGGGGGATGGAGTGCAACGTATGTACATAACACAAACAAAAAACGGAGGGAGCGATATCTTATCGGAAAATCGTGTTTACATCATCAAAAATGAAAGAAAGATAAGAGATCGAGTAACTCGCAACGCAGATCGACTTCGAATAGAACATCGGAATCCCGCGAGGAAGAAGCGTCTTTTTGACAAGCGTTATATTAACTTTGACTGCCTCTCGAGGTTTTCATCATCGGTTAGCGTTGTTTCGCGCGCGCGCGAGCGTCGCGGCATAATCTGGCGCTGAGAATTCCGGAGGAGAATCGGATTGCAGCTAGCTTTTATATAAAGAGCGAAACGGAAGAAGGCAAACGAGTCCCGGATACGCGAGAATGGATAAACTTTTGTTTTTTGCGGTATCCCGAGAACTTTGCAATACTCTCTCCGCGGATAAATATAACGCGAAGAAAACAAAGAACGAGCAAAAGTATGCGCGCGGGTTTGAAATTCAAAGTGCAATTTGGATTCGCGATGTAATAATATTTTCTACTTCGTTACGTTTGTGTGTTACGCGCGGCGAAAATTGTTCACGTGTAATTTTATTTCACCGCGAAGAAGAAGCGCTTGTTGATGGAAAATTTGAGTCGGCAAAAAAAAAAAAAGAAAAAAAATAATAATTCGCGAGGAAATGCGGAAATTGTTCGTACGTTTTCGCAAAAAGTTATTGATTTTATTTTCGAGAAGCAGTGGATTTTAATTGGAGGAGAGGGAGAGGGAAAAGAACGCTAGAATATATTTTATATATTTTTTCCTAAACTCCTCTCCTTCTCGCTTATGGCGTTGATATTTGCTTCCGTTTGTTCTGACAAACGCACGAAGCTTTCTCTTCTTCGTACAAGACTGCGACAGTGATAGTGCGCGAACGCTCTCGGGCAAGTTCGGGCCGCAACTTCCGAAATTGCGTCGTGAAGCGATTATCTGTCATTTTATCCTCGAGTTGGGACGAGTTGGTGAATGAAATTCCGGATATAATCAGCCGGTCAGAGCGCGATGAAGTTTCGAGGGGAAACCGTCAGCCGAAACGCGTTGAAAACTTCGCCGCTCGAGTTGACATCAGAAATCGCGAAAGAGAAACGGACAGTTTCACGAAGCGAGACGAACGTCCGTATCCGTCGTAACGCGTCGGTATTACGATGCTGAGAGATGCGACATTTATTCCACGAAATTCCTGATTATTATCCTCGTGATCCCATTTTTTTCAAGCGCACGATCAAAAAACAGATGAGCACGTACACGCACGTAAATTCGCGAAAAGAAAAAAAAAAAAAATACAGCAAGCGAAATTATTTAAAATATCAAGCTCTATGCACATAGAGACGCGCGTGCATTTTAAATATAAAAAGGAATATTTCGCGCACGAGATTTTGCAAAAATTCTACAAAATCGTTGCAAATCATTTAACTGTTATTTCGAGAAAGAAAAAGAAAACTGATTACATTGCGTAATTGGAGCTGTTGTGTTGTATTATTTCCGCCGAGGCGGATGCGAACTGCGACAAGGAAGGCGAATGTGTGAAATTATACGATTGTGTAAACAAATCCGCGGCAATGCCGCTTTATATATTTTTATCGCCGCGGCACATCCCGGAGATAAAATCAACGCCAACGACGGCGCGCGTGAAAGAGGTGTCTTGCCGAGTTAGCGGTATATAGCGAGATAGGAGAGAGAGGAAGGATGGACCGACGTAATCTCGCCCGAAGGAACGAGGGGCGGAATCGGATTGCGGCGGAAAGCACGGGGTAGTGTACCCGAGAGCGCGCCGGCAGTGTGTTCTCCGACAGAGTACATCGGGGAGCTGTAGACGGAGCGGCGAAGTCGTCTCGGTGCAAGAACGTAACACGGGCATATACATAAAACAGGACGGTGTCCTGTGGGGGCGCGCGCCGCCAGAGCGTATTCCTCGGCAACGTATTATCGCGGAAGCTATGAGCGCGGAATCGTAAGCACGGGGCTCGATAATGCCGGAACCGAGTTACGATCGTCGTTATATCGACACGGAAATCGTTAAACAAAGGATCTCCGAGGAAATGTAGACGCGCAGCAATAGTCAGACTCCATTTTCCCCGTTGAATTTTCCGCGCGAGAGTTTTTCTTTTTCTTCTCTTCCACCGGTCTTCGGAGAATCTTTATCTTTTCCTTTGTTTTTTTTTTTTTTTTTTAAGAAAGTACAAATAAAAGAGAGAAAGAGAGAGACAGAAAAAAAATACATTATCTGCAATAAATTAAAAACTAATATTTTTACAATTTTCGGTATAAATCTCGTTTCAACGTGCATTACAAGATTCGTACTATACCTGTTCTGATTTCCTCCTGGCGACGTACGTAATAACGCAATTCAGAAGCTGGTGAATCGGAGAACCACTGGCTGTCGGGAGTGGACGCAATCATAATCTGCCGCGTACTCGACAGCCCAGCGCACTCACACACACACACACACACACACACACACACACACACACACACGCACACACGCACACATCCCCGACGGACCCCATATTTCCCATTTCCAACCGCCACGTTTCTTCCGCGCCATCCTCAATCCTCGTGCAAGCGAGCAGACAGTCCCGGCCACCTTCGTCCCTCGTTTCTTTCTTACGTACGACTCTTTTCGCAAATATCGGAGCGTTAAGGTGCGCGTTCACCCCGCACACACACACACACGCGCGAGCGCGCGCGCGAACATCTTGTACACCATCACACATGAGCGCGCAACAACGAAGTCGGCGCGACCGGAAGTTCTTTCTACGGGGGATATGTGTCGTGAGAAATTCTTCGAGAAAATTCGCGGATTTCTCCGCGCGCTTCGAAAGTGACCCGACAGACGCGAAGCTGACGTTTCGATTTTCATGCTCTTCATTCAGAATTCGCGATAAAAGGCGCGAGACGCACCAGAGGAGGGGAAAGAGGATTTTCAGTTCACGAGAGGTTCTCTCGTTGCGCGCGCGCTACGAATCTTCGTAGAGTGAAACGTTAAAGAGTAATTCGAGCGCGATTGAACGAGCGAGCAGCGCGCTCGCTTCGCCGGGAGCGCCATTGACGTTGCGCGCAATTGAGTTAGAAATCGTTAGAAATATCATTCTACCCCTTTCACGGGAGGATGACACAGACGCGTGGGAAAATATTCCTCTAAGGAAGGAGCGCGCTCCCGTAAGGTAAGTTCCCCGGCGGCGCTTCGCCTTCGTTCCTCCGCGTTGAACGAGCGAGTTTGAGTTGACAACTTTCGCAAAGAGCGCGGATTCCGCGAAGAGAATCTCGGAAAGCGCGACGAAGTTATGAAACAGCGTGCGTGCGACGATTGTGCTTTTTTTTTTTTTTTTTTTATTTTTATTTTATCTGAGAAAAATTATGACGATAAAAAAAAAAGGAAATAGCGCAGCGACGACGATATTCGTATATTTCGAAAGGGATTAAATAAGACGACGGTAATATTACGATCGCGTGCGTAGTAAACGCGCGCGCGTCTCTCGTTCTACTCGCTCTCGTACTATTCCCTCGGATCGATGATCCTATCTACTTTTTTATAGTCTTAACCTCTCCTTCTCATTTCTGCGTGCAAGTCTGTGTATGTCGTTTTTTATTCCTTTCCCGCTACGGAAGGGCTGCGAAAAAGCTTTCGAGCTGAAGAAGCTCGACTGCACCGACGAGGACAACGAACGACGACGACGACGACGACGCCGAAAAACGAGTACTACAGAGAAAGGGATGAATTGATCGCGCCATTGTAGCAGAGGATTTCGGTGATCCTCGAGAGTCTTTTAAGGACGCTAGTGACAGATGACACGCAGATTATACCTTACATCGTCCGGATTACGGAGGCATTGTTTTCCGCGGGGAAAGAATGTTCGCGGAGAAGATTTCAGACAACAAGCTTCTACACTCGAGAGAGAAAGAAAGAGAGAGAGAGAGAGAGAGAGAAAGACTCGATTTCTGTCGACGATACAAGCGGTTTGCCACGCGTTTTAAACGTGATTGATCGTTTACTGTTAAGGAGATTCAAACGCGCGCGCGCACGTAATCGATCGACTTTCGTTTCACTTTGCGTGTGTGTGTGTTTCACATTTCGCGCGTAGTTATCGTCTCTTCTCACAAGACTTTTATTGGATTTCGGTCTCGGAGATCGATCGATCGAATTTCAACGACCGCAGGTGAGAGGGGGGGAGTGTCCCGCCGCCAATATCTTGCCGCCAATGCAAACCGACATTCATCATTCATAAATACGAGCGGGCCGACCGACATCTCGTTAGCCTTTTGGAGAATTTCGAGCGCGGAACAATATTTGCCGTTTCGTCCGCGCGGCACATTGGCGCGTGGCGAACGCGCGTTCACAAACGCGTTGCAGGTGTGTAAGCGCCAACCATACTAAATCTATACAAGCTTACTTTGGTATTCCTGTTTGACATAGCTTAACTAACTAATCTATCAGCTGTGTCTATATCCGGATTTGCCGAGCATACTTGTTTGCAGATTAGCCTGAATATGGTGGTAAGTGTATCAACCAGCCGCGCGCGCCTTTGCCGCGGACCCGCGCGCACTTGCAAGATCGTCCTCTTCCTCTCCGTCTCCTCTTCCTCCTCCTCCTCCTCCTCCTCCTCCTCCCTTGTGTGTGTTTAAATGAGAAAGCGCGCGGCGCGCGCTGCAATCGAGCCGGATTGCTTTCTGGGGCGACAAATTCGCGCTGATTAAATCTTCTCTTCTTGCATGAGCCAATATAGATCTATATAATTAGGAAATTTCAAACGGACAATTTAATCCGCCGTAGCGCGGGAAATATATAGAAATAGACGTCACACACGTATGTGGGAAAACTATAATATGCACGTTGTCGGAATGTCGTTTATTAAATTCTGTGGGTTTCCGCACACACGTATTCTGCGGTGTATAAAAAATAAAATAACAAAAATTGTTTCTGAATTTTTTTTGGAGAGGAGGGGAGTTTTTTTTTTTTTATACGAATCGTTGTCTAAAAATAATCGCGACGACTACGAAGAATTTTCACAGCGTCGCGTCTCCGCGCTGTTTGCGCGTTTCAATTTCACTTATTCGCCCCTGCGAATGCGTGGTTGGCTCGCGGGAGGGAGGGGGAAGGGGAGGTTCGAAATACAATAGAATCGAAAATTACAGACAAAAATGTCGGGAATTTCATCAAACTGACTGCCAAGCTGCAGAATATTAAGAATTTACGCAATTCGCCTGAATATGTATCGCAAAATACCTGTCAAAAAAGGATAATTATGCGATAATGAAATTATTCGCTCGACTCGGCGAGAAATATTGACCCCGGGGAAACGAATGGTTCCCGCCGCCGCCGCATCGAAATGGATCTGTTTGAGCAAAGCGGGAATCGAGAAGCGCGGAGTGCATTCCAAAAAAAAAAAAAAAAAAAAAAAAAAAAGTCCGCTGATTGCAGCGTAAATATAAATAACGCGTTTATCCACAGGCATATGGATCGTCAAAGTCGAGAAGGGTGGAACTGGGACCTTGATCATTTGATTCCGCCTCTCTCACGAAACGCAAATACACGGCGCGAACGCACACAAATGGCAAAAAATAAAAAAAAATAAAAAAAAATAAAAAAAAAATAAAAAAAAATAAAAAAAAAAAGAGTCAAACGTTGGACTTATCCTTTTGAAGGTTGCGACTCCACCATCGACCAGTCCGGATAACAGTTGATCAACACACTCACCTGCAATCAGAAAAATAGAAATATTTCGTTAGATTCGAGAGTTCTCTTTGTGCGCGAAGAATGTTCATCGCGCAGCGAGAAAAATTCGACCGATAGTCGATCAATCTCATCGCGCGCGAGAGAGGTTTTGTGGAAGAGAGAGCGCGCAAGGAGAAGTATAAATATCGGAAAGGCAGGACGCGCGAGAGGTATTGACAGTTTGTTGCTCGTATACGTCGTCGCCGCCGCCTTGAGAACGAGTTTTTTTTTCCCCCGGTGATTCTTCGAAAGATTGCTTTCGCTACATAACGCAACACACACCGCGCGCGCGTTAACGTCGCCCCGCCTGTGGTCGGCGGCTGCGTAGCGACGACGCGTTGGAAAATCTTTTTCCCTCTCTTGTTATTGCGCGTCAGGAATTTCCGGCACGTATCTGGTTTAATGCGACGGCACGCGGACTCATCGCCCCAGTAGCGATTATATTGTACACATTGTATATATTCGCGCGACAATATAATGTACTTTTCTTCAAATGGAATTTGCGTGTCGATTATTACAGAACGTTCACCAGGTGTGCGAATTGCCGCGGTGCGATTTATGACCGGCATTAGCGATTCATTGATCGCCTTTCCGACAATCGCTCGCCCGCGCGCGCGCGAAACACACCTTTGATGTCTCGCGAACGAGACGAGATATATTCTCCGCGATATCGCGGTCAAAAGTCCTCGAGAGTTGGTTTTGTTTTTTTTTTGTTCTCTTGATGAATGCCCGTCACTTCCCGAAACATTTATTTCGCGCACTGTCAAAAAATCCCTCTGACGCGTGCCCGCTCGATCGCGCTCGTCCGACGGCTATTTGTACGAGTAATGGAGAGCCAGACGCACAACCGCAATCCGCTAAATCCGCGATTTTCGCACTAAGGTGGAGAGATATTCGCGTTATCAACGCAGAAATATATTTATGACCTCGTACGCTTTCTCTCTCTTTCTCTCTCTTTCAACTTTTGATCTTCCTAGATTTTCGCCTGTGAATTACAATTCCGATCGAACGGAAATACGATCGAATACCACGCGAAAGAGAGAGAGAGAGAGAGAGAGAGAGAGAGAGAAGATACATATGTTATTCGAGACGCGCGAGAGTAGATTTCATGTACGTTACGTGACATTTACAGAACGATAGCGCGTATCTTTTTCATCGACTTCCGCGCACGGAGGAGGCGCTAACGCGATCTTGCCGAAAATATTTCGCAGCGGAATCTCGTTGAAAATCTTCTTCAAAAACAGACAACGTCGCGCGCGCGCCTGATAAAAAAAAAAATTCCCGATAAAAGATTCGTGCGCGTGCTCTTTGCAGCGCGCAGAAACTCAAAGATCCGTCAAGCGGATCTCGCTTCGTCTTGCGCGAGAACGAAGCGAGAGAAAGAGACCGCGGCGATGATTTTGATAGGATCGTCGCAAAAAAAAAAAGAAAAAGAGAGAGGAAATAAATAAGATCGCGTCTGGTCGTGCATCTGTATTTATTTTGCGCTAATAAATAGCCGCCACAACGAAGAAAAACAAAGCTGTTAAAAAAAAAAAAAAAAAAAACCAGACCAAAACCCCCGGTTCTCGAAATTGGTAAATCAATTTAATTTTCTCCACTCGAGGAAAGTTTTTCTCTCTCTATACTCGGCGCAACCGCCATCGGTTAAATTCTTTGTACAAATAACTCCGGCGGCGAAACCTAGACAGGACGCGGATGTTCTCAATGAACGACAGCAGCTACGGGCAAAATTCTATTTTTCGTGCTTTGTTTGACGTGCATACATCGCGGTTTCTATCGCGCGCGACATCGAAATCAATTTTCGCATGCGATTCCGCGTGTAATCTAGCCCTCTTTTTTTTTTTTTTTTTTTTTT
>QVNW01004445.1:0-15446 GCA_014825475.1 Pseudomyrmex flavicornis
CGACATCTTTTTTTTCTCTCTGTGTGTCGAATCGCGTTGTAAAACCTGTTGCGTCATTAAATGGGAAATTTTCGTAAAACAAACGCGCGCGCGCACGCGCGTGTATTGTACGTCGTTTTATTTACACACCGCGCGGAGAGATGCGGAAGAAAATTGGATCGCTTCTAGTCTACAAATATAGAATCAACTTTCGTTATTAATGAGAGTGTAAGGTCATGGCGCGGACGGAATTAAAACTCGGGGGTAGTGTGTGTGATGCTACATGTATATATACATCGCACTTTCTTCTTCGCAAAAGTCACCGCGCAAAACTCCCGCCGCTTTACCTTGAGCGAGCTCTAGCTCTCGCTCTCTCCGTAAATGCGATCTCGCGATTGACTTGGAGGTAAAAGGTGCGCTATTATGAAAAAAAAGAAAAAGAAAAGAGAGCAAACATGTTTGAAGGAGCAAAGTTGAAGGAGTTTCGTAACGATGATAATGCCATGCTCGACAGAACCGAGTCGCTGTATTATTTATACATCTGATATTCGTGACACGCTGACATTCGTACACGCATATTGATCGAAGTTTACTGACATAGCTTTATTGCCGCTTTATAGACGGGGGATTTGCCTCGCGATTCCCCGCGAGCTGACTCCCTCTCTTTCTCTCTCTCTCTCTCTCTCTCTCTGTTTGTTGTTGTTTGTTTTATATGTGTGTAAGTTGCGTAAAGATCGTATCGGGTGTCCGACGTATGCGCGTATGACGAGCGTCGTTATTGAAAGCGCGATGCAACGGAGAGATTAGAGGTGAAATTAGTTTCTATCACTTTGCGAGAGTAACGGCGGGTTGTTCGCGCGTGTTTTCGCAAAAAGGGGGTGAAACCCGACGCGTCGATAATTGCGCTATATGCGCTAATGGCGTCGATAACCCGCCATTTCGACAGCGCAATGTGACATCGAGCTTGCATTAGTTCCTCGAGGAACTAAGTTCCTTCACTGGCTGTTTCATGAGAAAGAGAGAAAGAATTTTAATTAACAAACAAATCCTCACCAAAGGCATTCTGAGCGATCAGATTCGTTCCGGACGGGTATACACTGGTCTTCGACAATCTTCTGATTGAATTGATGTTAGGCGTTCCTCCGACCGGCGGCAGGCCTCCGTTCTTGTCGGGCTCGTAAATAACGTTTCTGTTCGGACAGACGGAACCGATCAGTTCCGATGATTTCAGCGCGCTCCGAGGCCTGGTCCTTATCGGCGTCGACTCGCCCGACGAGGAGGACTCGCGCGACGAGATGTTTTCGGAACCGCTCGACTTCTCGTCGTTGAACTGATGCTCGACCGGACTGTTGTCGTCGGGATGAAGAAAGGTGCCCCAGCTGCTCGGTCTTCGATTGTGATTGTTCTGAAATGATTATTGACATATTTCGGAATTAAGCTCCGTTTCAAACTACACGCTCCTTCGCAAAATCTTCGTATCGTTCTCTTCACCATAAGTGCGATTGTAATGAGCGAAGAGCCGCATGGTCATATTGACGAGAGATCCGAGTTCTAATTTTGTAATGGAGTTTACGCTGCAAAAATGAAAAAAAAAAACAGAACGATCAATATTTTAATCGTCTTTAGTGATCAAACATCAATACAAACGCAAGAGCCCTTGTTAGCGTAGCGACATGAACACAACGCGTATTACGCTGATTGGGTACAGTCCGCGTTCGCCGAACGTAAATGTTTGGAATGGAAGCGCGCGGCGCGTCTAAATGTTTCTCGAGTTGGATGAAAGAGATGCGGATAAAGGATCTCTTTTAAGCTGCACATTTGCATTATTTATAGATAACGCATCTAAACCGGTCGCACGTGTATCTACGCGGATCATCATTCTGATATATATTTTTACTCCACATGTGCAAATATCTCACGAGCGTTAGTTTTTTTTTTCACTCTCTCTCTCTCTCTCTCTTTTTACGTATATTCAAGCTACGTAGTTGCTCGATCGTGTAACGTCGTGACAAATTACAATTTACACAAGATAGACACACTTTTATTCTGCAAATGTATCTATATACCCGCATCGCAACGAAAAATTCATCATTAAATGTCCATTAGACGGATCCGATACGGACGTGCGATATCTAATGCACGTCCAATGACGTTTCTCTTTTCGATTTTTGTTCCATGTGATGCGTATGTATAAAATTGTTCTTAATGTACGCAATGTATGTGTGTGTGTGTGTGTGCACGTATACTATCAAACACACACAGTGACTCACTGTGAAAAATATTGTCACATGCGCGGGATGCAAAACCGTGTTTTGGAACGGTGCTAAGTATACCTGGCTGTCATTGTCTACTTGCAGCTTGCTATCGTCCATTGTTGATTTCTTTGAGATTTTCTCGCTACGTATCGCTCGCATAGCCCGGAAGACTATAACATCGACACGCACAGCATTCGAAATGTCAGTCGATTCGCGATGACATCTCCCGCATTCCCAGAAACGATCATGGAAAGGATGATTTCTCGATCGTCGAGAGGATCATCGTGAAAAATGTGGGTGGTATAGTGTTTTTTCGCCGGGGGGCTGTTCGCCGAAGTCTTCGCGCGAGTCTTTCTCCCCGATCACGGTCTAATGGTTAATCGCAAAAAAAACCCGCGAATCGATCAGTGTGTTGATAGCTCGTCGGATAGTCGCGGCCTTGCGTCAGTTGTTCAATTATGAATGGACTCAACCTCGCTCGAAGAAATGCTTCGATGGTCAGGGTCGTGCGGAGACGTTCGAGATGTACCCTTAAGAAGGTATGAGGGAGGAGACCTCGAAGGAGCCTCGTCCGTTCAATCGCCACGAGCGTGGCTTCACGCTACGGAACATGGTGTTGAGATCGTTGGTTACGTGCGTTTTGTTTAAATTAATTTTCTTACGCGGCTCGTGGCACGCCGTGGGCACGTGTGTGGATTCACATTTAAACTTATTCCACTTTTGTAGAAATCCGCAACTGTCTTGTCTTCCTTTTATTTTTGATTGCTTTATAATCGTTCGATATCTTCAAACTTTATAAACGATGGTAATCAATTTCGAAAAGAAAACAATTTCGTCCCTTTTTTCCGTGATCAACATGTCACATTGTGCCAATAACGAGGTAAAAAACTTTTTTACACGCGATTGAGAAACACGCGATTGAAGTTTATGCAAATTGTTGTCGAACTTTTTATCGGGAGGGCGCGCGCGCGCGCGTATCTTTTTTTGGGAAACGTTTTTAGACGAATTTAAAAGTCCGATCGAATCGGCGACTCTTTCGCGACTAGTGGTGTAACATGTACTGAACGGAGGACAGCGGAACGATACTTATATACCACGCGCGTATCGTCCCATATCAGTGTCCTTTATTTATAGTGGTCGCGTAGACATTTTGCAGGAAGGTTTGTATATATATATATATATATGTGTGTGTGTGTGTGTGTGTATGTGTGTGCATTTACCCTTCCCGCGCGCGCGGGAGATGTTCACCTCCTTCCGGCAAAGTTCCGCCGCGTGGCGGAATGTCGAGGCTTTTCGTAATCTCTATGGTTACCCGTTGGACACAACATTATGTATGTGTTACGTTGCGTTGAAAATTATTGCCGACTCCTCTCTTTCGGACTTGAACTTGAAAGACCGGCGAACGCCAGATGGTATACCTGGTGCGCATACACACATAGAAACGACGTGACGTATACGACGCTCCGTATATCAATCGCTCTGTCACATAAATGTGGAACGAGTTGTGAGATAAAAGTCGCATTTTTGCAAGAGAAAAGAACCGTAATACTTTTTTATTCGATGCGCTACATTTTATTTCTCTTTTTTTTTTCTCGCATTGTGCGTCTGTATATTGCGTGATTGATTAATTGTCGAATGGACTGTTCGCGCAAGTTATCAAACAAAGTAACGTGACAATCGTGTGTATATTCGTTGTTACACAACTTACGTCCATTAAAACATTCTCATATGCAAAATAAATCACTTTATACCTGTATGAAGCAACACGTAGTTCCATTTGAGAGATTTGTTGAAGAGAGATTCAATGCCACGGACTTGTCGTTCGAATTTTTCGGAAGAAATTGGTTGCAGACTTGGAACAGCGTGAGTTCAGAAATCTTCGAACTCGCGACTACTGCCGCACTTCGAAAATGGAGCTCTGACGTCACGTCCAATGGGAGAAACGCTCGGACCGATATTCACGGAACCCACGCGCGTGCTCGACCGACGTCGGATTGGCTGGTTGTGCGCATGCGCGGTTGTAGTTACGGCGAGCCAATCCAGTTCGGTTGATCGTACTGCGATTGGTCGATTTTCGCGACGCATACCGGTCCGTTGCGGACACGGTTTTAAGTTTTTCTTTCGTACACACGCAACATACACACGTGTGTTTTCATAGGAGCGAGTTTAGTTTGGCGTCCGATCACCGTGGCGACGAGCGAGCACGCGTCACTAGACGCATCGGCATCAAGCAAGCCGGACAGCCGCCGTCACCGGACAGCCTCGAGTGCGATCTTCGAAAAGTCCGTCTTTTATTTCGTGCTATTTATAAGTGCGGCAGAATGGGACGGTTGTTCGCTTGTTTCCGATGCTGCCTCGTCATTGGTACGGTTCTGCTTGGCGTAAGTTTGGAATCTGTTGTTTTTTTTACTCGCGTGTTTTAGACGACGATCGCGAAAGAAAAAACACTTAATTACTTCGACCTCGTGTCGCGCGATTAGAATTAATTGGGCTTCTTGTCGCGCGCGCTGCCGCAGCTCGAGATCTATTCTAGCAGCGGTCGATGACACATTACTGCGCATGTACACAAATCGAAACATGCAAGCGTGCTTCGAAATTTTGACGACGGTACCAATTCGAGTTCGCACGCAGAAATGTTGTGTTACACGCGTGCGTTGTACGTATATGTCACGTAACAAGCGTGAGAAAATTTTGAAACAGTTGAATAATACGACATTCACTTATTTGAGTTTTTACAAATTTACACGAGCGTTGTGCTTAATTACGTGTAAAATAAAACTACATTACGATAGTTTTGTGTTTTAGTTGGGCGAAGTATCGCGTCGAAGTGGATGTGAATAGGATCGTTTGGCGGAAGTTTGAAAAAAACCCGCGAAAAGAGATCACGAATTACGTAGACAAAATTACGTAAAAATGATGATTTCTTCCGATTCCCAAAGACAATTTGTTCGATTTGACACGGGTTTTACATGTATAAAAACACGCGCTAATATATTATATTATATGCGTGTTATGTTTACAAATTTTTGTTTTTCGAATTTTAACTTGCGTCATCTCTACACACGTAATGAAAATTGTTTTTTTTTTGTTAAAATGTAGACGTACATGTGTGCGCACGCATTTTAATTAAAATACATGTATGTGTCTTATCTTATTAAATAATCTTTATGTTTTTCTAAATCTTAGATCAATTTCATTGTGATAACAGTCGTCATAACAACCCGATAGCAACGTGGCGCGTCGTCGCAAGTTCGTGCGTTGCAATTTCAGAGAAAGGATTAACGCGTTAACAGCTTCGACAAATTGACTTTTTATCACGAGATCTATATATGCAGTATACATATAGATTTCGCAATGACTAATAAATGACATAAATGATTTATTTAAAATGTATTTCTTTTTTTTCCAGAAGAACAAAGTATTTAAAATTGCTAAAGTTTTTAAAATTGTTTTTGTAATATGATGTTAATGTGAATTACATAAATATGAAATAAATATCTAAATTTAGGGCCGGTTCCACTTTCAGATAATCGGGTAATTTATCTAATGATTAAAACTCTGTATTGTTCTACGTGTCGAACGCAATCTTGCAGTTACTAAAATATCTCGATAATCACTTCCGGAACGTATTTTAGCAACTGCAAGGCTGCGTTCGACACGTAGAACAGCGCAAATCAGAGTTTTAACCAGTAGATAAATTAATTACCCGATATTTTATCTGAAGGTGGAACAATCGGCTCTTAAATATGTATCTCGTATAGATGAGACAATGATGACAAATTATCTTTTAACAATTTATACACAGAAAAATATGAACAAGCGTACTTTTGTGATCTATTCGTTCTCTCTCGTAGATTTCAGGAGCGATAGTGACAGTATTTGCTGGTTACTTCATTTATCAGCTGTACGAATACGCGCCGGTTACACCTAACAACGTATGCGAGTCGGCCGCTGTCTTGCTGGCGATGGGATTCACAACCTGCTGCATCGGTTGGTTCGCCTGGCAATTCCTGAATTTTTACAACAGAGCGCAAGTCATCACTGTAAGTAAATTTTCTCACGTTTTCAGCAAATAGGGAAACATAATATAAAGTCCGTATTCCGATAACAAAAGCTCCTTTTTGAGATGTAAGATAAGAGGATTTACAGAAACTTTATACTCCCCCTATCAAATCCATTAGATTCCCGGCGACGTAAACAAAGTCTATTTATCGGTCTATTTATAAACAAATCTATTTACTTATTTACGAAAGTGTTTTTTTTTTATTTATTTAAGTTTGCTGTTGCACTGGGTACCATTGCTCTCGTTGAAACTTGCGTGGGAATTTGGGCCTTGGTGCGACACGAGCAAATAGACACTCTGTTGCCGGAGCAACACGACGAGATCTTTGCTCTCGCGGTCTCGGATGAGAAAGCCATTTGGGATCACATGCAGTCCACGGTAAAAAACACAATATACACATGTCTGGATTAAAGAAGGGACAATATAATTACTAATCAATATAACGATAAAAAAAAATTAACTTATGTAAATTACAGTTACAATGTTGCGGCATAGACGGACCGAACGATTATCGCAACGTGCAGGCGATTCCGTGGTCCTGCTGCAACAAATCCTTGGATTTGGTGGACAATAACAATACCGAGAATATTTGCGGCAATATTTACAAGCGCGGATGTCAACATGTGGTTTTAAATCGGACGAGATCGATCCTTCTTCATATATTTCTGCTCGCCTTGTGTTCCGTGCTGTTGCAGGTGATTCTCACTCACTCCGTGAACATTTTTAATTTGTCTAGTATTATGATCGTTTCAACATCAATTGACATTCCAGATTTCTTTTATGGCGTGTATGACTTGTTACGCGAGAATCTACAAGGACAAGATGAGATCACAACTGGAGGTAACCAGACGTCAGCGAAACGTGAGAGAATCGCGGAACAACGACACTCTTCTGGAAGACAAGTGGAAACGTTCCGACGGACTCTAGCTAAACACCACGTCGAACCAAAGTGACGAACAAAAATGCGTTGTTTAAACGGCGTTGCGACACTGTGATATGCGAAATACCGCGTTTCGCGTAGCGACAATATCGACGGATGTATTCACGGATAGTAATACGCTTCCGGACTTGTTGACAAATACAGTGCGGTGAAAAATTTTTATCGACGAATTTCGAGAGATACTTTTTTCTTTAGACAAACTTGTCGAACTTATCGACAAAATTTCGTTTCGATATTTTTTCCGTCGTGCTCTCTCTCTCGTATATCGAACACACCGCATTGAAAAAAGCAATACACACATGTACAATATAATATTATGACAGGTGCTAAAAGTTTCGCGCCTCTTGTTTTTTTACTGCCATTTTTATAATTAAACGATCGTATTTTACTACAATTGATAGAAAATTAAAAAAGGCCAGTAGTAAATATTTTTTACAACGAGTAGAATTTTTTTCTGATATTACCAACGTAATTTTTTCAACGTTTATGATTTTAGCAATGCCACAAAAGTTACGAAGTTTCGTCACGAGATTTATTTTATTGCAATTAGTTGTATTTAGAATCTGCGCGCTATACTTTTTATGTTTAAGGCTTTTTGTTGATTTTAGTTTTTATTTTTACAACACGTTGTTGCCGTTTATCTTTACATATACTTCTCGCTTCTAACGTCGCAAAAAAACAAAAAAAAAACAATATGGCTGCCGACTATTAGAGGTTAGAGAGTCGGTCAACACAAGCAATCAAATGCGTGGTGCAATGAGCTTTAACGTTAGGTCGAATAAAAATAGAATGTTATCCGAGAATGCGTCATCCTCGTATCTCTCGTATTATCCGCAAATACTTGAGTCATCTTGACGTTAATTAGCGGAATAGAAATCAAAGGTGATGAGTTTTCTTTCAATAGAAATGTAAAGATACGGCTATTGTTAGCTCTGTATAAGCGCAGCTCTGCGTACATACGTATACATATCATCTTTATCCGTTTATTTATGCACGCACGTTTCCTTTCGGCGCAACTTTCCCCTTAAATTTTCTTCTTGGTTGTCGGGATAAAATTTTCTTTCGTTTTTTTTTGTTTTTTATTTGCGTGCGGGATATACGTGCAAATAAAGATTTTGTATCGAGAATGTTTTCGAAGAAATTGAATCACATACACGAATGTACAAATCTTTTTTACGAAGAAAAGATGTTCAATCCTGATGAGTGACAATTTCTGACAGTTTATTTCTATTTCCGACGATAATCTCCTTCCTCGAATTAACGGTTCTTACGACGTAACAAAATATATTTATCATTTTTTAACTTGGAGATAATGCTTCCAAAAGTTACACATGATATAGAGATAGCAAAAAACTTACTAGATTATTGCAAAATTTCTTAGGTGGCAATTTTGTATTGTAACTTTAATGGTTACAATTTTCAGTGCACTAACGCTTGCAATCATTAAAGTTGCAGAATTGCTACTTAAAACTGATGAATTTTGCAAGGAAATCTTTTTCTTATCAAAAAACCCCTCCAACCTGAAGGACCAGATGATTTTCGTAATCACTTTGAGTTGATTAGAGGCTCGATTCAGTTCGCGCAATTCAATCGATAAATTTGAAAGAAGGTACCGGCCTGGAAAAATCCGAAGTAGATTCGAACTCGGGATCTCTCTGCTCGCATTCGGGCCGCGAGACCACTGAGCCGATGCCTATAAAAGAAATTAATTAATTATAAAACTCGCATATCCTGGTACAATTTCTTTCTCTTTCATTTTGTACAAAAAAAGTAATTGAATAAATCTGAATTTTGAACATTTAATAAAATTAAGCGTTAACAAATAAATAAAGTCTAAAATATATATAGGTATCGTTTAATTTATACAAATGGGGTAATGTTTTCGACTTAGTCTTTTTCAGCCGTGTATCTAAATAAAATTTATAAAACATGTTATTTGAAACATACTAACGTCCAAAATAAATTTTAACAATAATGATAACTAAACAAGTCGCGAGAAACATTAAATTGTTATTATAATGAACAATTGTCAACAACAATTAACTGTTGACAGTACGTATTGATTGCAAATCTTTTAACAATGAGATATCGCAAGAATTTTTTATAAGAAAAGATACTACCTTGCAATTTATTCACCGAAATGACACGGGCAAATGATTAAAGTCGTGGAATTGCCACCTAAGGAATCCTGCAATAATCTTGTGAGTTTGCTATCTCTATATCTAATATAACTTCCAGAAGCACTCAAAGTTGCAAAATAACTTATGTTACATCGTGACAACAAATCCTACAGCGCGTGCGCGCTTCCGCTCGGTCATCCTCCCGTTAACTTCGCGCACAATCTGTGATCTGCGGTTCGCGCATTTTTTTATTTAACAAAACCAAGATAATTCGTGATTGTTTATCTCTGTCATCGTGCTTTTTCTTACAAGAGAAAAAGATATCGCGACGAGGACGACGCGATAATCTCGGATCGCACACGTCATTTTACCGCGAATCGCGTCTTCGGCTGACTTCGGACGCCCTCGTGCGTCATCGAGACGGAGCGCCGTGCGACAGCTCGCTTGAATGGAAAAGTCAGTTGGGATCGAGCCGCGAACCGGTTTGTCGATCGCGAAGCGTACGAGCGACGCTCTTGAATTTCGAAGAAAGTTCCGACTTTTTTTTTCAGTCGCGCTTGTGTGTGAGGGTGGGTGTGCGTGTGCACGATATTTCTCTCTTCGCGATCGCCGCGTTACGTGATCCGCGATCAACATGGGGTGCGGAATGGGAATGATCAAGTATCTGCTCTTCATATTCAACTTTATCTTTGTGGTGAGTACGAGCGGAGCGCGACGCGTATGTATGTGCGCGACGATGTTGATAACGTCGCCATAAATCGACACGACGGGGACGCCCCGGCTCTTCGGTTACGTTATTAATGTTTCAGCTTGTTACATGTTTTGTCATGTCTCGCGTTACGCGATATAATCGCGCACAACTTGCTCAGCTCGATCGTTTCACAGACTTTATCGCGACGTGAAAACGTAATTAACGATCTTGTCTTTTACGCCAATTCTCGGTCTCTCTGCGTCTTCGATGTAATCGAGAACTCCGACGCGCAGACGTAAATTCACCGCGAGCGGTTGATTTTGCAATTGTTCCTCCAAACGATTAAAATTAAATGACACTACGTGCGCAGTAAATGAAACACGCGGTCGACGAGTTCTTTGCGGACTCTATTTGCCGGCACGCTTTTTCTGCGAATTTGTAGGCGGTGTGTGTATGTTATTACTCAATCCTCGTCCTTGAAACGCCCGGACGTGTCACTCGTGATCTCGTGCGTGACTCGTTGCAATTCGCTTTTTGTGTGTATTGTGTGTGAAGTTTTTTAAATGCTTCCTTTTTCGCACATACACACACGTACTACGGGTACACGCTCGTGAAGCAAACGAGATCAAAGAAAAATAGCGGCAAAATCATCCGCTTCGATATATCGACGATAGGGATCAGATGAAAATTGAGTTTCTCCGAGCGTGTTTCCAAGAGCGTAAGCGTCGGGGAAAAAAATATCTCGATCAAAGGACAAGTTTTTTCCTTGACACAAATTCCTACCTCGTAAATAAAAAGTAAGGAGTAAGATCAGATCGGAATTTCTTCAGAATACTCACCTTTGAGCATCTGAGCGCGCGAAATCAGTCATTTATACGATCTCAAATTTGTACGAACTAATTAAAACCCAATGAAAAATATTGAAAATATTTCAAAACTATTGAACAAATTTCTTAAAACAATTTCCGAGGCATTTTTGGCTTACGCGCGCGCGTGTATTTTGTCCGTCATATAATTTAATGAGTCTTAATTTCAGCGTGCAATTTCCGTAGTTTTTCAATCGCAAACATATCGATCGAACGGCAACTCTCGTTAAAAGACAGCAATTACGCTTACGATGTAAGTCGCATTTTGCATATATAAATTACTGCGATGAGAAAAACTTGAGGAAAACGGAATCATAATCAAACGTATCGAGCGAGAAGATAGAATTATCTATATTCGCTATTTCAACGATCGACACGATTATTAACTCGCTTATCAATCCCGATAATCTCGCACCCTGATCGCTGCGTCAGTTGTTATCGCGTTTTTTCTCTCGACTCTTGTGAAAAAAAAAAAAAAAAAAAAAGAAAATTCGATCAAAAAGTCTATAAAATTTATCCAAAATTTCCCAAGCAGTAAACACGCGCGTATCGATAATTCAACGAGACTTAAACGCGGATGACGCGACGATGAAGATAATGGACGCTAAGCGTAAAATGGAAGACAATAACAGTTCTGAGGTAACGACTCGCTGCTCTTCTCGATCGTTTCGACGTGTACTTTTCCGCGAACGTCTAACGCAGCTCCTCTCTTTTCCACTCCGGTTTAGTCACACCGGCTGACTCAAGGCTCACCCTTCATTCTTCTCTCCCTCCTCCTTCCCTCTCCTTTTTTAACGGCGGCGTCTTAGATTTTAGTCGGTCGCGTATATTGAATTTTGTCCAACGGAAACTCCGTCCTTTTGTCATCGGATGACAAAGGATTGTTGCGTAAAAGATTAAAACGCGTCCCTTCTCTTCCTTATTATTCCCCCAAAGTCGATATGTACGTGTATATGTATATATGTACGTAGACGAGCTGGCGCCAGAAGCGACGTCATCGCAAAAATAGAAAATTCTCTCTGGACGAGAACGCATCTCTCTTTTTCTTTTCCCTTCGCGCTATTTGATGACATATCGATGTATTAGTCACACACAAATTTCACATGTTCGAACAATGTATTTCTGTCGAATCGCGATTGATTGACGCACACTCGAGAGTATCGCGATAACTCAATCCTATCCTACACCCTCACGTTGTCAATGTTTCACGCGCATTTTAATTATTTACGTGTCGCGCATATGCCACCTATATCGGAAAATCGATTTAGAGAGCATACAGATGGACGATCAATTTTGATGGAAATAAACCGCGCGCATTCCTACGCGAGTGGCTAAAATTAGCGACGATCTTATTGCTCGCGCGCAACTATGCAACGCGTCGGCACCCGGCAGTTTAAATCAAAGAGGAAAACTTCACTTCTTCATTTTGTGAGAGAGAAAGAGAGAAAGAGAGATGGTCGTGTTAAAAAAAAAATATCAAAGAGAATATCGTATGTTAAAATGTTTTTTTTTTTTTAAGAAGAAAAGAAACACCGATAAGTTTATTATCTCGTCGTAATTTATCTCGAAAATTCATTGCGTAACACTTGACTGCGTGTGTGCGAGTGTGTTTTGAAGTCTCTCTCGAAGTTGACTGCAAAACTGAATCGTCGTCGGGCGTCCTCGGACGAAGTCGGCCGAAGATTCAATCAGAAGTACTTTGCAGTCTTACAAAAGATCGTAAAAGGTCTTGACAACGGGAATAAAGAAATGACAATTTGTATGGGGACAGAGAATCTGGACGAGTGCGTTGCAGATTCATGAAGAGGAATTTGTTTCAATTTATTTCACTTTTGTAAGAGCTCCATGAGATGTAGATTCTGAGGATTCTTCGATAATCGCCACAACGCGATATAATTTTTTCTATGTCGTAATTTTAATTTTATACAAAAAAAATATATATATATATAAAACTATATTAGAATATTCTAACAAATTATATTAATTATGTTTTAAATTATATTAACAGCTACTGATTTTCCATATCTTTGTTATCAGACAAGGAGATAGCCGGATGTTTTCATCTTGTTATTTTTAGTAGCGATGAGAAGGTCGCAGATTGTATCGCTTCTCTATCATATTTTGAGAATATTTTCGAGTACACAGTTCGTAGAATAAATTGTTGCAACGATTATGAAATAATGGCGCGGCGTGTATTATCTTTCTTTTTATCTTTATTTTAATTGAGTCATGCGGTTTCCGGATAAAACCGCACACATTTTGCACAGGTTTTTCGCGCGCGATATGCAACGTTGTGTGTTGTTGGTCGTAATGCTGCCGTGCAATATTTGAATGCAATTTTCGTCCTCCATTATCGGCGGAGACCTTCCCAATTACTTTCGTCTGAGAATTTCCCAGTTGTCTCGCAGTTATCTCATTCGAGATGTGTCATATATATTCGCGTTTGCAATCTCACACATCTTTTCAAGCTCGTCACGTTCGTTAACATGTGACATGTTTACACTTCAATTCTTAAAAAAAAAAAATTTTATAAAGCACAAGTGTGAAAAGAAACAAAGTTGCGTAACGCGTTGATACGCGATTACGAAATTTTATCGCTAATTGGACGCCATTTTAGATCATTATTTCAAGTTGCACACACATACACACATATACACACAAATGACTAAACTATTATCAGCGCGTTGATAAATTGTTTAATCGCACCAGTGTTACCGTTGTGAAGCCGTTGTGTCGCCGTTGTGTCGCGGAGGGAATTTTATTAAGTCACACTTGAATGTGTGTTATTCCATTACTCATCCTCCCGGTTAAAATTCCATCGGTAGACACACAGAACACGAACGCGTTTTAGCAATAAAACAAAAAAAAACAAAAAAAAAAAAAAAAAGATTAATACCTAAGTAAAGACAATTTTTGTCGGTCGATAAATATCGCCTCCGTTACGTATCGGTCGCTTTAAGATTGCGGACAACGTTTCAAGCGTTTCTGCGGAAAAAATAATAGACGAAAGTTTACTTGAGTTCTCCTCGTTCGAGAACGTCGCGATGATGTCATTTCCGCGCGCACAGAGACACGCACTCGTCGTGTGTACACGCCCCACACACACACTTGATACATGACGCATAACGTCGCCTCGAAAAACCACGCTGCATCAATATCTCCCCCAACTGACATAATGCTGCGAAATAAAATCAGACAAGGTTTTTTAGTGTAACATACAAACAACAACAACACTACGAGAGACGATGATTCAGCGCGATCGATCTCGATTGATAAATTATCGTCGCTTTTTGACGGGAAGGAGATCGCTGAATCTCCTCGTCCCATATATCTCATCAGACATCTTTGCTACATTTTCCACCTTTTTTGTCGCGTCCTGCAACTCAATAGAACGTAAATTGCTATGATAAAATCGATCGGAACGTGGTTAAAAAAATCGTCTCACCGTGCTCGTTTACGTATCGAGTATGTAGGTAAATTTATAGCAGACCGCTCTTCGGGATCAATCGTCGACCATGTGGCGCAAGCGATGCGTATAAATACGCGTACTTACATGCGCGCGCGTTATTGCTATTATGCTTCAAGGACGATTTCCAGATATCCGAGAGAACGATCCGGTGTTGGTTGACTCGCCGTGCACGCTATTTCTATTCCCCAAAAATTATTAAGCAACAATGTTGTGAACGCACGTTTGGCAACAATACGGTTTAATAAATTTCCGTGATTTTAAATCTCTCTGAAGATTTGTACACACACAAATCAGAAACTTGAATAAATATTTAGGAATTATACACAACATGGAACGGTTAATGGAACGCGAACTGACGTTCCAAAAATTGTTGTATCTTTTCTAAAAATTCAACAATAAAAAAAAAAAAAAAAAAAAAAAAAAAATGTGCTAAACATTGCAATTTAATAATATGTTCTTGTTGCAGCTATGCGGTTTGGCCATCCTGGTACTGGGTGTCATAGTGCAACTGCAGTACGTGAAATACGGCGATGGCAAAATAGACGAGGTCGATTTAAATGTGCCGTCGATAACTTTGATCGTTATCGGCAGTATCATATTCATCATCGCTTTCTTCGGATGCTGCGGAGCGATTCGCGAGAGCCACTGCATGGTCGTCACGGTAAAACAAACGTCCAGTCTCACAAAATGCGATTTATCCTTAGAATTTATCTTAAACTGATTTTTTAAAAGATTGCTCAATAAACATACATATACACGCGCAACCGGACAGTTTGTCTGAAAAAGAATTTCAAGCGACTAATACGCTTCTTCTGCGCAGTTTGCATCATTGCTTTTGACGATTTTAATCGTGCAAGTGGCCATCGCTATCTACACGTTCGTCGAAATGAAAAATTTCGATTCCGAGAAGGTGAACATCGAGAAAACATATAGGGAGGAAATCTTCAGTCATTATACTCGCTCGAAAGAGGATCAGGAGATCGTGGATACGATACAGAGTCAAGTACGTGCTTTCTTTCACTCTCATAAAAGTTTTTTTTTTTTTTTTTTTTTTTTTTTTTTT
>QVNW01004446.1:0-11346 GCA_014825475.1 Pseudomyrmex flavicornis
GAATGTTTAAAATGTTTGTAAAATGTTTGTAAGATAACCGGAAGCCATCCAAAGCCGAAAGGCACGGATTAAGAGCAATAAATAAATAATATATACGTACTTCATTCCACTTAAAATAAGATAGACTGAATATCCACTTGATTTCATTCCAACGAAAGCGCTTTTTGTGAACTTGCAATTTACGACATATCGCATTATTTGTTACATAATTCTCATTGTCACTTGTGAGATTGTTATTTTATTTTAAACAAAGAAGCGTGTGTTGACTGTTCGAATACTTAGAAGGTATACAAAAACGTGAGAACAAAACCAGAAACGAAAACAACTTGTAAAAAATTACAAATGTTGTAAAACTGTATCTCCGCGTGTGCAACAAACAAGTGTGCATAATTTCAAATCAATTACACACATTATTCGGAGTTGCATTATGTTGTTTTACACGTGCACGTTGTAAATGTTTGATTGCATCGTGCTTTATTTCGTAACACGAACGGAGAAACTCGAAACCACCGACAATTAAACGGCCCCGCGAACATAATGCAACAGCATGCACTCTCTGGTACACGAAACTTCATACTAATGCTGCGCCTGACACTCGAAGCTATTAAGATACCGAGTTCACCCAAGATTCGCCATTGTATAAACGCGACGCGCATTAATTCGATTCGCGCTTATCCGTTAATTACCGTATCATACTTGACAATAAGAGCGACTGCCAACTTGGATATACGACCGTTACTCCCACATTACCTTCCCACGCGATAGTACATTAGCAACATGTGTACTTGTGCTTGCGGATTAAACAGTATTTTGCATCGCGCGATAACTCGTTCAATATATTATATTTAATTATTAACAGTCGCGCGCTGTAAACGTAATAGTTCTTTTTTTTTTTTTTAATTTGTCGTGTAATATTTATTGCTCAAAATTTATTCGCAGCATAAATAAAGATCTTCAGTAGTTGACAAATTTTGAGCGAACTACGAAGTAGTGAATGAACGTCGAAAAAAAAAGTGAGAAATTCAAGTTAAGACAACATGCGAGCGAAAACAAAAATACTTTTGTACAAAAAGTTTTATCTCATTGTTCTTTTTCGTATTATTAACTTAAAATAAAATATGTGTTGCTAAATTTGTTATGAAACGTTGTAAAACTTATTTTGCCGAATATCACAGCATCGTGACACACACACACACACACACACACACACACACACAGAATATCGGAAATAACATCTGTGAAATTTATCTGTGAAAAAACTGAAATATTTTTCCAAATGATGTTTTCTTGCGCAAAGAGAAACTCGCTCGAGAATTACAACGAACGGTTGAAATCTATCGCGGAAACAGCGATCGAACTTTTCTCCTTATGCGATTTTACACGATTTCTCATAAGCTACGTCGTCTTCTCTCGAAGCGTCATATTCTTCACACTCAAGAAAGTTTTCAGCGTCTCCCGAGAAGCGGATCGACTTGGCACACGTTTCTGCAGGACCGCCCACCACCACATCAGCCCGTGTCCATTCTTCTTCTCTCGGGCATCACCTCCCCTCCCTCCCGCTGCGATATCTTTTTATTCTCATCGTAAATTGATTCACGGCCCCGACACGGGTTATCCGTACGCCATGAAAGTTTTGCCGTGCTTGAATTATGATACGTGTATGTAAGTACGCCCGGCTACGATCTTGGATTTTTCTTCCGTTTCTACGTGCAACTAGAGAGAAAGAGAGCGACTACGAATACACCAGTGCGCAATAATGCCATCCAAAAAAGAAAAAAATGGGAAATTGCCTTCTCTGACCGTCTTCTGTCATCGAGTAATCGGTCTTATGTGCCTGATTAACCATAGCTGATGTTTACGAAGCGAACGTCGAAAGCATAAGAATCGCGTGTCGACGAAAACGTCGATTTTCTCCATTTTCCTTTTGAAAAACATTATCGCACGTCTGTGCGGGAACGCGTGACGTAATTGTTGGTCTCTGCGTTGACACGATTCCTTAACAATGCGCATGATAACACAAATTATAATGACGTTTCGTTTGCATAAGAAAAGAAGCTTTTTCTACATATGAAAAGAAATGGTGGCGAGGCGTGTACATTTAATAATAAATGTACACACTTTGCCATTCCTGGAACGGCAAAGATAAAGTTCACGGTCGTTACTAGGCTGCGACCAACGATAGAGGCTGCTGCCAGTCTGATATATGTATTGACTATCGCGCGATGTGTATACAATTTTAGCGATTACGCGCTCATAATTCGGAGACTTATCTAAAAGTGGAAGAAGGAGATTCGGGGGAGGCGCGGAGTAGAAAAGATAATCCCGCATTTAGCATTCGCGAGGTTTTCGCGCTTAATAGCGCACTACCAGACACACAAATATATATATAATGCATTTAAGTTTGTTCGATGCGCCAAGAAGCGCGCGTTCCGGCGTCTCGCAATTTACATGTTATTCGGAGCGTTTATGCATACATTATCTCGGATTATTCTCACGTTTCGTTACGTTGTTTCAACGTATTTCACGCGCCACGCATTACTTTTGCATGTACGCACATATATTCGTAATGAAGAGTCCGAAAGAAGCGGAGAGGACAGGCGCGCGATAAACAAGAGCGATGTCGCGCGTCGGACGACTCGACGCTCGTTAAAATATCTCATGAGCACAGAATTCGCGGGATATTGTAATAAATTTAGTTCATTCTTTACGGTTGGACGTTTTGTCTCAAATAAGACAAATAAGTCGTAGAAATGTTTTCGAAAAAAAAAAACGTTTCAATGTACTTATAAAACACACAACGTCGTATGATAATCTTTTTCGTGATAAAGACCGAATCAACTCCGACTTTTGTCGTTGCAAAGACCGTTGTTGTGACAAAAAAACGACAAAAAAAAATGCGTTTAATTCAACATACGGAGGAGGGGAAAATGTACCCGAGAGATTTTCGTCACGAGACACTTGCGTCTACTGCTGTTTACAGCGCGAAGAATCTCTCGAGATTCCGAAGTGTCCCCCCCGATTAAACTCGGGCCGTCTCAGCGTTTCCCTCAGCGATCTCCCATTTCCATCTCGCAGGCTTCTGCGAACGAAAGCGAAATCCGAGAACGCCGAGAGAATGCCCGCTCGCCTGCACGGCGTTATCGAGTCGCGCGCGTTGTCGTACGTCATCGTACACCGAGGACTTTGTTCCCGTTCTACGAGGTATACGTGTCGACGTTTCCAGGGACGAGCTATGGAGGTGGATGAGCTATTAGTCCGGCGACGCGATGTACGTATAAAAACCGAACAAGAATCGCGAACAAAAGAAATGCACAAGTCAGAATACTAGTGTTAGCATGTTAATTCTATTATATGTTCCGGCAAAAGACACCTAACTCGGCACAAAGTGGCAAACGCGAAGAATGAGATGAATAAAAAAAACCGCAAAAACCACAACACAGTTTTAGCACAAAATAATAATAAATCGCAAGCGTTGTCTGTCTACTGACAAAAACATATATATAAATACTATAATTTATAATTATTTTCCAAAAAGAAACAGCTATAATTTGAATAAAATGAAGTCATGAATGTGAAAAAAAAAGATTATGCGATTTAAATATACGCGAACGATATCGAAATATACGTCGCTTAAGTCTCGCAATTTACGTCCCTTCTGTAAGAGCGTTCGTTGAAAAAAAAAATATTCAAATGAAAAAAATATTCAAATAAATATATTAAATTACCTGCCTTATTGGAATATCTGGATTTTTTTATACCTATGTATATATATATATATATTTGATATTGAAAGAGGGCAAAAAACACGGACGTCTCTCTACCCGGGCAAACCTTGGCCGTATTTAACGAGTCGGCGAGCTAACGTATTTCTCTCGACGGAAACTTTCCTTTTAAGCAAATGCAGAAAGGCGTCGCGCGCCTTCGCGCCTCAAAGAGCAGCGCGAAATAACGCTCGGCAGCGAGAGAAACGCTCTCTTGCCAAAAGACGCTTTTAGTACCCTCCCTTTTTTATCTCTCTCTTTTTTTTCCTTGCTTCTTCTCTTCCCTTCACTTCACTTCGACACGAGAACCAGTCATCGATGCATTCGATGTCCGCTTGGCGCGAGATACACGTGTGTTCAAGTATATAAGTAAAAAAAAAAAAAAAAGAAAGAAAGAAAAAGACAGAGGAAACAGGCCTCGCATGCCTCGCGCTGTTAATTAGCGATGTATTCGCACGGTATTTCGTTTCGTACTTCGAAGCATCGCCCTTCCTCAAAGACTCGATCGTGATTGGCACGGCGCGTTTCTCTTCCTATACACGTTTTTTGTCCTATCGAATTGCTCGACAGCGCGCAAAGCGAAGAGAAGCGAGCGAACATCTCGAAGAAGAAGAACGAAAGACAAGCGCGAATTAATGGATTTTATGAGGTCCTTGTTAAAAGTTTTTTATTGGTCACGCGAGTAACCTTTCACGCGCACAAAATCGTCGGATACGCCGAGTACGAAAAACGGAGGCCACGTCGAAAGCCAAAAAAAAAAAAAAAAAGAGAAAGAGTCGAGTTCGTGTAACGCTCGTTACGATTGTGTTTTGTTCGGATCATCGTGACCCATTTTATCCGACTCGATAGTTACGAAATACATAGCCGGCACAGTGTAACAAGAGAAATTCTCTTTGCGTTATCATTACACTGAGTGACTCTTGTCGTCTGACATATTTTCTGATATATATATATATATATATTTTGAGTGATATTAGTTCTATAACGAGTACATACAACGTCTCTTCAATTTGTGTTTTTGTTATATTTTTACTTTGCAAAAAAAAACAATTGTCACTTTGATCAATTACATTTATTTTCCAAGATGTCATCGCGCGTAGTGCGCGCGTCTATATCAATTGACACGATATTGGTCGTTCCGTCGTTCCGTCGAGAGAGAGAGAGAAAGAGAGAAAGAGAGAGAGAGAGAGAGAGAGTAGCTTCTCGCTGTAGAAAATATTAAACACATCTCTTTTACCCCCGATCGGATGAATTATAAAAACGCACCGAGAGAGCTCGAACTTAATAAAAGCAAAATGGGACAATTACAAAATAACCAATGAAGCTCGAAACGCGCAGCACTTTCCGAGTAACGTCCTGTTGTATTTTCAAGGGAGTTACGCTCGTAAAGACAAGTAACGACCAGTGTAACTGACATAATCACGAACCGAGTTGAGCGTGCGAGTAATACTGATTATACGACGTGTACCCGCGCACGCTGGTCGGGTATGTTTTAATGTTTCGAACGACGATGGCATCTCAAACAGATTATCGGCCGTAAAGAAAATTTTACTTCAGAAATGATACTTGTTATCTTCTCTCGTGTATACGTACACACGGAGAGGAGACGAATTTTTTTTATTTTTTCCAAAATTTTTGCTGCAACACGATAGATTCTCTCACGGCGGTTTTCGTCGTCTTGTCCATGAAGAAAGCGCGCGCGCGCGCGCGATTCTATGCGATAGCGACGGAAAAACCATAAAAGGATTGTGACACTCACGAGATCGGCGGAGCGTAGCACATAAATCACGGGTTAATTTTTTAAAAAGCACTCGCGGTCGTATACGATGCACTGCAAACGTGCAATTAATCTTGCCTAGTAGTAGGTCGTCTTTGCGCGGAAAAACCGCATCCACGTATCGTCCACGTTGTGTACATGTATGTATATATATACCGACTTAATTTATTCGCTCGCGGGATGATCTTTTCTAAGAGCCAAAGAGCAAAAGTCAAGCGTTTTTTCAAGAATACGACGCGCGCAAATAATAACGCGTACATAAATTTTCGATTATTTCAGCAGAATGCAAAAAATATTTTCAAACAATCTCTTCAGCAATTCAATAAATATTAATAAGACATAAGAACACCTCAGTTACTCTTTTTATTGAGGTTTATTCAGTCAGCAAAAAAAACAAATCTTTTTCTGTTAAGTTTTTTAGTCGCGCGTCAGGTTTAATTTTTGCTGTTCGTGTCTTAGATAACCAATTCAATTAATCTCGTAATAACAGACGAGGGGGAACAACATCTTCCCAACGGCGATCGTTCGAAAGCAACTAACGAAACGTCACGAATAGACGGCGGCCGCGATGATAAGAGAGTGCGCACGATCGACCTACCGATCGATCGGCAATAAACAACAACAAAGAATGATCGACTTACCGATGATGCAGCAGAAGAACAGCAGAACCATTACTCGTGACGACCTCATGGTGTCTTCGTCACTCGGAATTACGCGCGCACGCAACACATACACGTACATTCGCCGTACACAACTTTTTCGTTCACGTCATAACCGGTGTCTCCGAGACAGAGTCGTACGCGCGCGATGTGATCTTCTCCCTCTTTCACTCTTCTTTCTCACCTTTTCTTCAGAGGGATCTCAATATACTTCCATTATACAATTGTCGAACGCGAGATATTTAGTGCGCTTTCTCGCGCAGCGAAGAAGGCAAACGTGTGTGTGCGAACGGTTTTTTTTTTTTTTTTTTTTTTTTTTTTTTTTGCACGTGGAATCTCTATTCTTTCATCTCTTTCCAACACACGCGGAACGCGTTACGACACCGTCGTCGTCGGCGACAATGAGGAACATCGGAATGACAAAAGCGCAGACGACACAATCGATGGTAACGTGCTCGTCGCGTCCGTTATCAGTCTATTTCCTACGCGCCGTTGCGAATTCATACACTTGTAACTAACGAAAACTTCCCTCGCGGACAAATTGACGTCCTCGATTCGACGATGCTGCGTATATACACGCGTGATATACACCAATTTTCTCGCTTTTCTCTTCCTCTTGTTTTTCTTTTCCCTCTTTTTCTCGATCTGTTCGCTATCTTTCAGAGATAAAATTTCGCTTCGATTGGCTCGTTTGCGAGAACACCGATTCGTTTCTTCGCGAACAACCTAGTCGAGGAAGTCCGTGAAATGACGTAAGTCGAAATATCCGCTGATGTAAAAGTCGAGAGGGAGTTTCTTCTTTTCTTTAAAAAAAAAAACAATGTCAAAGAGTGATCTTCGCGCTTAACAATGCGAGACAACTCGCGACTAATTATGCGTCTCTCGCCGCTACAGCGGCATTAATGACCCACCGCTGTCAAGACTTGTTTGTCACCGCGTTTGTCACAGCACTTCGATGATAATCGCCACGAAGCGGTGTAAAGTGTAACACTCTCTCTCTCTCGGCGGTTTACTCTCGGTTCGTTAAGCATTCGCGCGACGTGAAACTCCAAGATACGATCGTCGCACGAACATAATCGAAAAGACGGACTTTCGATACTTATTAGCTGTTCAACCGGTGATTAACGCGCGGCGCGCGATAGCGACCCTATTGTCCTTGGAACGGAGATGATGGAGAAAGTCGCTTTTGTTAAAAGTCGTCGGTCGACGACTCTCTTCCCGCAGAAATTAAAGGACGTTCTTCTTCTGAATAAAGAGAGAGAGAGAGAGAGAGAGAAGTTCTTGCTCTAACGAACAAAATTATCTCGCGGCACAGTTTGCCCTGCTGGTAATTAAGATACTCGGTAACCAGTAATTCTGTTCGACGCAAACCTGGATCCGCGTCGCCCGGCCTTCGCTGCCTCCTCGTTCTTCGAGCGCGCACCTCTCCTCACGCTTTCTCCCTCTCCTCCTCCGTTCTACCGTCTATCTTTCGACGAACGGCCAGCTGCTGCTGCTCCTCTGTTTGGTATCCAGCGTTGTTGTTGCCTAACAAAGTTGGTGTACGGTCTGATAAATAGACGTGCCCGAGTGTAGCCTTACGTGGACGTCGATACCGCCGGTTGGCCGAGAGAGTTAGATGCAAGGTTGCTTCTCTTCCCCCGATTAGACAAACTCAACCAACAACCGCGATCGCTATCTCGAAATCGAAAACTAACCGAAGACCCTTCCGATGTTGGAGAAATGGAGAGAGCTTCTACGTGCCGCGTTACAAAGCGAGAGGAGTATTAAGTCAAATCTCGGGCTGTTCGTCACGCCTGAATGTTCCGAGAGATATCGATCTCAATAAGTAGAACGTTGTAATGAGAAAAGTAATATCAAGATCTCTGCTCGTTCCACCGTCCCTTAATTGCCCCCTAATGACTTGAAAAAAAATATTGCACTCCAGTGGGTAGAAAAGAGAGCGCGATATATATTAATAATTTAACTTTTCTCTTGAAACACAAGAGAGAAAGAGAGAGAGAGAATTATCTTTTCCAGCGTATATATTTTTAAAAAACTCTATTTTTCACAGTTTCTCGCGATAGGACGGCATTATTGAAGAAAAATAAGAAGCGCTGTACTCGCAATATGTTACCGTGTAAATATTTCAGTATCGTTTACTCTTTTCTCGTTATCCGCCGATCGTCGTGACGTTAAGCTCCACGCGGAAGTCGAACATCCTTCACACAACTGACCCTTCAGCCAGAGGTGAAAGATCGATCCTTTTACGAACGTCGCGCTCGTGCAACAAACGATCGGCGCGCACAGTTTCTGCTATTCATCGTTCGCGAGCGAAGCGACGGCGGCGGCGGCGGCCTACCTCCTAGACCCGGGCGGCTTTTACGATGCCAGATAGGCCGCGCACGGACTCGATTTAATCCGCGCTACACGACGAGCGTGACGAAAGGCAGGTCGTATAACGGCCCGCGATTGGAAACTTTATCGACTCGATCGAATATCTCCGCGAATATCGCCGCGGATAATCCGCGGAATACTTGCCGTTACTCCCGGATGTATTTTTTCCCCTTCCGTGCTCCTCTTTTCCATCGTGGAAAAATTCTCGGCCACGACCGAAATCGCGATATTATTCGCGGATTTTGCATTATACGCAAAAAAAAACAAAATGGACACATCGTTCATATACTATATATGTATACACTGCGCGCGCAGAGCGAAGAGCACGAAAGTAATAAATTATTCCGTAAAAATCCGCGAGCTCATCTATTCCCCGAGATCATTTTTACATTTTTTTTTTTTTTTCAAAGCTACTTTTTACGGTATATTTTAACCACAGCCATTTCACATTCATCTCTATGTTAATAGATAAAAAATATTCGTGCCAAACGACATGAATCTTTAACAGTTATAAATCCCCCTTCTTCTTCTCCTCCCCGAGCGCATATTCGCCTGTGCGTCACATTGATTTATACAAGTTAAAAAAAAAAAAAAAAAAAAAAACCGTGAATGCAAAAACTCGCTTTTTCCGTGCCAACAATTCGAGAGGGAGGGGCGAAAACAAAGTTGCAGACGAGTTTCGTTGGTAGTCGCCTACAGCGTTTCACGTAAACTCTTTCGCGAAGTTACTGTGCGGGAGCTTTTGTGTTCTATGATTAATACGGGACATCCCGCACGTCGTGCTCGACTCGCGTACTACGAATGGCTCGTATGCCAATCGATAAATCAACGTAATTACACCTCCGACGGTTGGTCTATAACGTTATCTCGCGGGAACTCGAGCCGCGATCGACCGTGGTGGCGTATATCCTACGACGGACTTCTTCGTCGCGTTTTTAAACGTCGGATTCTCTCTCTCCCACAGGACGCGCGCGCGGGGGGAATAAACGGCGCGCAAGAGAGTCCAAAACCCCTCCGCTCTCTATCTTTATATCTCGCGAATTATCTTTATAACTCTTTAAACGTGTCCTATCGCGCATGGAACGAGCGCCAGTCGAGTAAGCGTCCGACTTTGCGATTCAGGCGGCACCTTTCGAACGCGAAAAGACGCCTTATCGTGCGACACGTGAAATTAGGTCGCGTATATCAATTCGCGCACAAGGGCGAGCCGTAAAAGATTTCGCGTATTATTTACGACCGTCCGTGTTAGCAGTTTGTCACACCTTGCAAGAAGCCAATTGCGATGGACAGATGAGATATCATGTTACCGAGAATACGGAGAGGATGTAGTGAAAGCACTTTTTGCACGCGTTAATGCCTCATTAACACACACCGATGGATATTATTATGAATTTTATACGACGTTTAAATGTCGGCGAGGTATATAATATCTTGTTGCCAGAATACGAAACACAGGCGGCTGTTATTTCGTCCCAACGGATACAGAGAAGAGCTACTTTTGCGGAAACGATTAATTCGCATTAGTGTCAGCAGTGTGTGTGTGTTTTTTTTTTTTTTGCTCATAATTCATCTGCGTTCTGCGGCAGTAGCTCCGTTTCACGCGATAAAGATGCGTTCGCGTGACGGCGCACGTCAGACCCGAACAATGGGTGTCGAAAGAAATTAATGCCCACGTGCTAATTCGGCGGAACGGATATGCACGTGGGCGAACAGCCAACAACGTCCCGATGCTAGGCCTGACACACCGACGACACGCAGTCGGGCGGCGCCTTTGAAACAACTTGTACGAACACCTGTAAGTGCGCGAGCAGATGTACCACGCGCGATCATTAATCAACGGTGCGGTCGACTCTCCAAACTGCAATGCAAATGAGTCGCGTCCCGTTCACGACGTCTCACGACGACGACGACGACGACGGGAAGGTCGCGTGCAAGACGGACGCGGTGGCCTGGAAAAGGAGTCAATTTCCCTACGTCACGTCGGAACATCGAAGATATTGGAAAGACGATTATCTTGACGTGTTGCTCGCGAGTCCGCGTGTGTATTTCTCAATCTAATAGAGATTTCAATAAATATTCGATTACATTGCAATGTCGTTATTTAATTGAGAAAATGGACCGGTTTTACTTTTCCATTTAAAGGTGTGAGAATTATTAATGTAACGTTTTCCAAACGGCACGCCACGCTATTCATTAATTCCGTCAACAGTTTGTCCACGGTGACTTGAAATGTTAAATGCCGCGAACTTCTGAGAGAGAGAGAGAGAGAGAGAGAGAGATAGAGAACCTCACAATTACCATACCACGACTGCAGTCGCGAAACGCGAGTCGAGAAGTCTGGGCGGGTAGGTCGAAGAGCAAGCGTCGCCGCGACACGTCCAACTGTTTCGGAATTCGCTGAGTTCCGGTTGTGTTTCTACACGAGGGTAAAGACAGCCATTAGACGAGGACAGTGTAAGGTGGACTTTGGTGTGTGTACGTTTCCAGAGTGCATCTCAACACAAAGATCCGCAGTTGGATCGCCCGTTGTTGTCCCGGCGAGATATCGGTGGTTGTACGTGCGTCTGTTCAGCATCCCGAGATTAGGAACAACCGCACGTTACTTGTATCGGTATTCCGAAGGAAAATCGACGACTTGCAGCAATCGGTTAAGTGCAAGCGAGCGTGCCACGACCGAGCTATTGTGACAAAACGAACGCGCGTATCAAAGAAATTGCAAATGCTGGAGATCTGAATATTACTCGAATTTTCGCACAACGGCAACAATATCGCT
>QVNW01004447.1:0-21630 GCA_014825475.1 Pseudomyrmex flavicornis
ATTTATGTACTGTATATTGTTTTTTAAGATGGTTGAAGATGATCAGAAATAAATATTGATCGAAACGTCCCATATTAATCACGATTGATTTTCCATTTCCATCCTTGGACATTAAAGACCGTTGGGTCTCCTTTTGTATATATTTTTTGTCAATTACGCAGAACAAATGATACAACCGCACGTGAGATAATTTTCTACTCTAAAAAAAAATAAGTAGAATTTGTAGGATATGTGTAATAATTGTAGAATTATTTTCCTACAATGTTAAAGTTTCGAGAAAATTGATTTTCCAAACTTTTGCTAAATATGCACGCACTTTGAAATAAAAATTATTTAAGAACTAAGAATACAAAATTCCGAATTTGATAATGATTTTAATTTCACCGAAAGAAAAACTGTGTGTGTCAAATGATAATCAAATTTTCACAAATATATATTTATCTAAATAAGAAAAGCTAAATATTTCCCGTAAGATGTTTACGGAAACGTGCGACTTTATTGCGTTTCTAAGCCTTTGGTTACGTGATATTCATGTGTTCTCAATTCTTTTCTCTCTCTCTCTCTCTCTCTCTCTCTCTCTCTCTCTCTCGGCTAGGCGTTTCGCACCGAATTCCGCAAAGTTTTGCATCTCTCACGTTGCTCGCACGCGTCTCGTAATCGAGATCGTCTCTCTCTCTTTCCCTCGACTCGTGCAAATCCACCCTCCGTTCACGAAGTTGCAACGAGAGATAGCTCGGGAGTTTGAAACGTTCGTCCGAGAACTGTCCTGCACTCGTCGCGCTCTCGTCGGGGGAGAGGGAGGGGAGGGAAATAAAAGTCATTACGCGGAACAAACGTTGGCCCCGCGTTTGCGGTCTGGCGCTGATAGAAAATATAGTATACATTTAATTGGTATCGAAAGCACACAAACAAAGATGCGAATTAAAACGGAATATAAAGAATACATTTTTTAAAGACATTTTCCTATTAATGATACACAATGTCGGCAAGCAATAAAGATGAGTAGAACGTATTTAAAAAGCAATGAAAAAATTTGCATTGCCCCGGAAGCAAGAAAAAATATCGCGACAAGCGCGCGTCGAAGTAATTATAATAAGAACACTTTTAAAGAGCATCTTATCATCCAAGATAAATACTTTCTCTCGCGCGCGCAACAAATATATCTCTACGATGCAAGATAAATATAAATATAACGTTAATTGCTTGCATTTTGCTGAATGACACGATGATCCGGTTTGCGTTTACAGTTTGCCGAATTAGTTTCACCAACAACTCTTCTCGTCTTTTTCGAGACGAAGTTTTGCCGAGAGTGTCTAATAAGAAAAAAAAATAATATATGCAATTCGTATTTTTTTTTCTTTTGCCTATAATGTCTATAATTTTGAGCTCCGAAGTCTGCTCCTTCCAAGTTTTGTTTGCAACTTTCCAACAAAGTTATCGACAACATTTGCATTCGGTCGAGACGGTATGTATATAGAGACGGTATGTATATAGAACACACACACGCGTGCGCGTTCAAAGCGTGTTTAAAGACGGGCCAAAATTAGAGGTCGGCGACGTAACAAAAAACCGACAAAAATAGCGTGCGCAGCGGGCAAAATAAAAGGATTACCGTAGGCCCACGATATTGGAACTACCGAAAAACTGTTTTTTTCCTCGCGACGAGCGAAAGAGAGAGAGAGAGAGAGAAGAAAAGTCGCAGTGCGAAAGTTAAGCCACGCGAGCGAAGTGATAAGTTTCTAAAAGCGTAAACGCACGTAACGTTATCGCGGAAAATTAGACGGCGCGGTAAAAATTGCGCAACTTTATAGCAACAAGGAAAAAAAAGACTTATAAATGCAATTTGACTCGGAGCGAGAACAAAGATCTCCGTACAGAGGCGACATTTTCATCCTTCAATTATTCGCACACGTATCGATATCGTAAAAGTTCAGTTTCAAAATGATTCGTCGTCAATGATGCCTACGCATCTTATCTTTTTTCTTTTGTTTCTTACAACAATATATCTATCTACAATGCCTTGTTTTTTTCTTAAACATGAAGTTGACAATTTTACCCTAGTTCGTGAGGAAATCAAATACAGATGATTGTATTTAGTCCTAAATGCGAGATACGGCCCAAGTGATTCGTCCATACAGCCGAGTTGTCGTCAATATAATATGCGATTCCAACCAATTCTCCATGGGTTAATTACACAATTAATTCTACGATTATATTAGCCCGCAATACAGTAACACTATATAGTGCATCGCAAACCGCGTTTATAATAGGGCTCGGCGTATGATAATTTCATCTCTCCCGATCCCGTGTGTCTTTCTTTCACCGCACGGATATGGGATATCCTAGCGCTATCTCGCACGGATGAGAAAAATTGCGGTTCCGTGTGTGCTCGCGCGCGCGTTGAGAAATCTCTCGATGTGCACGTATACACGTGGTGTCAGGTGATATGCGGAGGATGCAAAAAAAAAAAAAAAAAAAACCTCAGGGAAACCCGTAAAATGCGCGCCACGCCGGCGAAGTGGAAGCGCTTCTTTGAGAGGCACAAAGTGGGGTCGGTAGCCGTCGAGTCCCTTCGGTTTTGACGCGTCCTGGGGTGCCGCCGATTCGTTTCTAACGAGATGAGCGCAAAATCTGTCACAGTCCCGTAGCCGTTCACGAACATCTCAAAGCGAAGAACCTTCCCCGTTTGAGCCTTTCAGAACGCCGCGAACTTGCGCGAGAGAGAAGATCTTTGCCATCGGCGACAAAGAGAGAGAGAAGATCTTATCTTGAAAATTAAACTCGCAGTTCAAGTGTCCCTTTCCTCGCGCCCCCCGACACAACGTTTATACTCCCTCTTTCTGAAAAAAAAAAAAAAAAAACACAAGAGCGGGTGAGTACTTTTGTCCCTCGAATTCTCGCGGTCGAATTATCTTTTTTTCGCATAAATGGTTTTTCGCAATCGCGAAAGACTCGACGATTATTCGCGAACGTTGCCGCAATACTGTCGTACACCGATATTATATTCGACATGAGCGCGTATTGATCGCTGAATCTTCATCGAACGGGCGTAAATTCGCGGTAATCCGCGCGAACTTGAAATTTACATTGTTGAAAGACGCGAGCGCGTTAAACTTGGTAAACTTGTGTCGACCCCGATATAGTTTGACCACTTCAAACGCAATTTGTAATCATATACCAAACGGAGTGGAAAGTGACGGTCTGCATAGTAGTATTAGTAGCAGTGTTATAATTGATTCCAATGTCAGTGATTCCGCACATGTACGTAGATCCAATTATTATTAATAGACCGACAAAATCGTAAAAAAAAAAAAAAAATATATATATATATATAAACAGACCGACGCGCGAGCGTGTTTTAAAGATTAAATTCTACGCGAGTTGAAAACGCGCTTTATACAATTTTAAAACTTCGTAAAATTGTTCGCTGGCCGTGAAAAGCGACTCTTCTCGAACATGAGGTAACTTTCTTCTTTGTCGTTTCTCGCAAACTTGTAACTCGAGCCGCTCTCGGGCATGTTGCATCGAGATGCGTTCACGTTCCATCAACACTCGGATTTATTCCCGCGATGTGCGTTGAAACGTCAGAAACTGCGTCCCTCCAAATTCGAAGGGAGTGTAATGTGACGAGAGAAAGAGGATCGGCAAAAACATCGTCGTAACTGCGCGAAACGCGCCGCGCGTAGTACACACGGCGATAGTAATTCTCGTGGCAAACACGAAAATTACACACGTCGCGGTGCGAAACTCGCGGATTCCGGCCGAGACTATTGCTCGGAAACGCTTGCTAGATTTTACAGGCAAAGGCCCCGCACCGCAGACTCGTAACTAAGCGGTTGGTCGAGAGAGATCACTATTATTAGGCTTCCCGTCTATTCGATAAATTAAACACGACGCGGGTTTATATTTCGCCTTAATTGCATTATATACGACTGTCGAAAACGACTTTATTATTGCACAATTTATTTCGTTATGAGATAAATATGTACGCGCTATCATCGTGATGTCATCAGTGGAATCGTTGATCAGAAATATTATGCATAGATGCATAAGGCTAAATAATAAACGACGTGATATGCATTTGAAATTGGATTATTCCAGAAATTAGTGCGCGACTCTAACAGCAAATTATAATTTAATGCGGTTAGATTTGATTTTTTCGGGAATAGAAAAGAAGCATCACGTTTCAACGAAGGAAAAAAAACTTTTGCATTCCTAAATCATCGATTTACTAATCTTCTAATCTTTCTTCATCAAAGTAACTAAAACGATTTCGCAATATCACATTAATTTGTCCAAAAAACAAATCTCTCTTTTTCTCTTTCTCTCTCTCTCTCTCTCTCTCTCTCTCTCACTGATAGCAAAATTTAATCACAAAAATAAATCTGGAAGTTTAAGCGCACAAATAATTTATACGATATTGTGTGTATATATATATAGTATATATAATAAATAGATTTATTTATTGTATATATATATACGTATGTTGTATACAACATATATATGTATACACAATAAATATATATATATATATATATATATATATGTATATATATGATAAAATCAATACGTTTAATTGACTCGCATTCCGACTACTTGTTACACGTATCGCACCAGAAAGCAGCCAATAAAAGGGGATTTCAGTTTAATGGCATTTCTCTCTCTTACAAAGCGGAATATAGTATGCTGTGCCGGCTAATTCGGATAATACGGACAGTCAGAGATACACAACTCGCGTTCCGAAGCATCATCCGCCCGCGTGAGTTGTACTTTGAAATCCTTACTAGCTCGTGCGCGCCAATTATCACTCGCGTTCGATGTCTATTGAATGAAATGTTCTATATCGCGAACGTATTACAGGATTAAAGGATTTGTGTGATAATAAGCTTTCACACAACATCAACACCTTTGTACACAATTAACGGGCAAAATGTATTTTAAAACTTTCTCTATTTTTTCACAAATATATATATATATATATATATTAATTATGTATTTACGTTTTTGATTTTTGTTTCAAATATTTTTATGTATACACGCATTTTATTTTTCTCACTCTGCACACGAGTATCGCGCCGTGAAGAGAACACGATATTCATATATATATATATATATACATGTATGTACTTGTTGCAATTTTTCGTCGAAATACACAATAGAAAAATTTCGATGTAGCCATTTCGCAACGCGAGTGAAAATCACGATTTGACCTTGAATTTTTGCTCGTAATTCAGGGAACTCTCGTCTTTTACGATTATTATTTGTGAAATCATAAAAAAGCACTACAAAAGTTACCGTGGAACTCCAAACGATCTTTGCGCTTGCGACACACACTCGATATCGATCGCCGACAGATCGATTTCGTCGTCGTCGTCGTTGTTGTCGTTGTCCCGGATCCGGATCCTACACGGGGGACTGCCGTACGTACAATGTAGAGACGAGAAACGGCCGGATCGCCGCGGCCGTAAAACGTTACGGGCCGCGCAAACAGTAAGTACCCGCCATTACGTCTTATCGGCCGTACGCACTTTACTGTCGACGGTGCGGTAAATTGCGGCCGGGCGTGCCGACGACGATTGAGAGATACCAGGTTGGATACGTGACCGATGGCGACGTTGTTTCGCAACGATGTGAACACGCGGCTGTACATATAACGTTAGAACGCACACGACGACGACGACGGCGATGACGACGACGACAGCGATTCTCTTCTTCCTCGTCGAGTTAATTGAATCGCGGCGTGTTTCGCAATCAGCCGCGCTCCAACACCGCCTCCAGATATTTTTTAACCGTCGATATGGAAAAAAATCAGCATCAAGAACTGCATGGGAGACGGAAAAGGGATGGGACGTCGCGATTTTCGAGCTTTTATTCGACCCTACTCGCCGTACTCTCGATATGACACACGATGCGATACGGTATCGCGTGACAATGGCATCGCTACGCCGGACGCATTGCGAAAATTCGCCGTAGTAAATTGCGTTTTTAGAGGCTCGCTTTGCTCGCTACACTCCCGATAATTCGGGCCTGCCGATCGGGCAGCCACCACCGTCGCGCTTTCGCCGTCCCGGAGTACTTCGCAACAATTTTTTTTTTTTTTTTTTTTTTTCGATGCCGGTAATTCGGTCTCGATACTTAACTGCCGTAGCGAGCGCTCGGTAACAAAGGTTGAAAATTTTATTTACCACGTGAAAATGATTAAATCGCACACGTCGAGATGACGAACTGTGTCGACAAAAAAAACTCGACTGTTTTTAAAGTATGAAAAAATAAAGGCGCCAAGAAGCGCCGAACGCCGGCTTTCATACGTAAAAAACAATTCGATTATTTCTTTCGAACGATGTATTTTGCACGTACAAAAACGTTCGGCAAATCTCCGTGGCCTTATTTTTCGTACCTTGATTGTTTCCGTTCTAAATCGATTTCTTACGTTTCGCGACGAATTTGACTAAAAAATATAGCCGCGTTTAAAAAAAAAAAAAAAAAAAAAAAAAAAAAAAAAAAAAAAAAAAAACAACTGCAGCTGTGCATATGTGCGTCGGGCAATATTTTTATACGACTGCTTTTGTGCAAAATACGAGAATTAGAGAGAAATAATAGAAAAATAACACCGGCGAAAAATAACAGCGGCGCGCATTCTATTTTACATTTGTAGAAAAAAAACAAGTCAACTTAAATATATGTATTTTGTTTACGGATCTATGCTACTGACAAAAATAATAAAAAAAAAATAAAATAAAAAAATCTTGCGAGCAAAATCTTGCGCTCGAATTGCGTGAGTATGCACGTAACTATACGAGGAGTAAGAGACCGGTTTTTTGCAAAATTTCTCGAATCGCTAAGACACGTACATCTGTCGCGCGTTTTTACAAGTACGTTTCTCGCGTACATTTGGACAGACGCTTCTGATGCATACGTGCGTGTTTGCGAGTATGCGCGCAACGCGCGCGGGCGTTGCAGCTGCATCTGACGTGCCATTGCGCGATAACCTCGAAGTGTCTGTCCGAAGAAGTGTGTAGGTGGGTTAGATGTTGCAGCAACCCACAGCGGCAGCGGCAGCGGCAGCAACAGCAGCAGCAACAGCAGCTCTTGATGTGCACCTCGTGCACATACCGGCGAATTCCCCGACTTCCTATTATGCCCGTCGTTTTTCGCCCCTTTTTTTCCCTCGCCATTAAATGTGTGTTCTAACATTTATAAAACTTCGTGTCGTCGCGCGGGAGAAAAATGCAGTCTCTTCGAAATCGTGAAAATTTCACCGCGTTCTTGCGGTGTTTTGCGAACCATTCCGCGTTACATAATAAAATGTCACGTGTGCACGTGTGATACGTCGGTGTCGCGTGAAAAATGAACACCACCGCCATCGCCACCACTTTTCCTTTCTCTCATTTAATTTCTCTTTTATTATCTCTTTGTTTCTTTTTCTTCTTTTTTTTTTTTTTTTATTTTTTATTCCTTCGTGTTTTTCTCGGAGACCAAATTTTTCGCGCAAACTGCCGCGAGACAATTTTTGAATGTACAAACACGTACGCATTTCAGACTATTTTGAGACTGAGTTGTACAATATAAATTTTTCTCTCTGTCAAAGATGCCAGAGTAAACAAAAATTTTTATAAACGTTAAGAAATCAAAATTCGCTCCCTTTCCGATCGAATAATAATTCAATGTGCCGAAAGACTTTGTATCAATTGTGTGCGCTCACGTAAATCAATAAGATAAGATTGACATGTGTTTACACACCGCGCGTACACACCAAAAGAAATGCGGTCATCGAATTCAGTTATTCAAGCGCAGAGATAGCGAGCGCGATAGCAACGGGAGAGAGAGGGTTAGGTATTGGAAAAGTATAACATGTGCAAAAAACGCGCAAAAACGCGAAGAAAGTTCGAAGAATTGAATTTCACGTATCGCTGCATACGAAAGCATTATATTTATGCGAAACCTCAATTTGCATGTAAATGAAATTTTACCGGCACGCACTTTTGCTTCGCACTTTGCGATAAAAATTATTGTCGTCATTTTTCCTCTTGCACGAAATCCGCGACGACGGGATATAAAACTCGACTCTGTTCAAATTCACAAATTACATCCATCACGTGAGTTGATTCGACAACGATATTAATTCGCAACTAGCGCAACGTTGTTAACAATAAATAACATAATTAGCAACAAACGCGATCGCGTGTTTCTCTGATGATGATTTTGCACGTGAGATTTAACATCGCTGAGCACCGGAAGATAAACGCAACACACTTATTAACTACTCGATTCTCGATAATCGCGTTACGAATGACGGCAATATTGCCAGTGATATTCAGACGAAACCCGGTAATTCTGCCCCGCATTGCTCAAACGGATAATTAAAGCATCACGCATTCGCATCCCTGTACTCGTTTCGGATATTATGTTATCAAAGGTTCCTTTGCCACAACGACGAATAATTGCTCGCGATATATTCAAAATTAAAATAGCCAAGTAAACGAGTAATTTGAATCTTACAATTAATGCAATTTAAATTCCTGCAATATACAGTCATGTACGGAAAATGTTTCAACTTCTGTACGAGTTCTTCACCACATCCTCGATCCCGCACGACTTACTACGCAAAATATACACTTTATGCGCAAACCGAAAACTCGCTCGATGCGTGTTTTTAATTTCGGCATAATTAATGTGTCTGTCGCGAAGGGGAAAAAATTGTTCGATCGCCGTGATATATAACGCGCGCGTTTCGCATATTGTACACACTCGTACACACACGCGCGCGCGCGCACACACACACACATACCACAGGAGCGGAATAATTTCGTGAAGAGTGCAGGGCAGCGCGATGAATTAATGAACTCATCGATCGCAAAAAAAATTGAGGGAAAAAGAGATTTTCCCTTTCTCCTCCCCTCGCCGTGTTCCCCACCTTCGCTCGCTCCCGGTCTACTTCGGGGCATTATTAAATGTTTCGCGGGGATAATGCCCGGAAAATGAGTGGTAATATTATATTAATTTATTAAAAGTGCTTTTAATTATTACGTGTCTGTCATAACTATATCTGACCATGCGGGGAGTATGTATGGCGGATGAATTCGCGTTTCGTTCGTTCGTTCGTTCGTTCCAAAAAGCTACGCCGCCGATGCCGCCGCCGCCGCCGCTACCGCCGCGCTGCAATTAAAGTCGAATGTAAACTGATAGGACGCCGCTGTTACACGAAACTCCGCGGTAATGATTACGAGAGCCGTCGTAATTTATTACTGCATGCGCGCTCGTTACTGCCATTGTGTAATACAGTGATACGCGCGATATAATTGCAACGCTAATAAGGCCGTCCGTCGTTCCTTCGACCGAATTCATTTTTTTCCTTTTATTTTTGTTTTGTTTTGTTTTGTTTTTTTTTAATTTGTTTTATTTTTTACAGAAAGTGGGCGGAAAAAGACGCGAATAATTGCAAATTAACGCGCGATCGAAGATAATACGAGAGAGGCGATGAATCGCGATGGGCGTTCGCGGGAATGGATTCTTCTGTCAGAACCCCATTCCGAACGATTCGAGACAGCAATATCGATAATAATTACGGGTTACACGCCGGATCCTTTATCGGGTTATCAGCGCGAGTGTTTTTTTTTCTTCTTTCTTTCTTTCTTTTTGTTTTTTTTTTTTTTTAAGCGACCCGCTGCCGCAAACACGGAAATGACAGACCGATCCGCGAGGTTCATTCATTAGCGATAAAGCGCGTAATATCTTTTATTGGACACAACTCGATTAACTAATAACTAATCTAACTCCACTTAATGATTAATTCAGTCAGTTTGGGACGCGAAACGTTACTCATACCACTTCATTGACCAGCTCGTACGCCGATATCATTACGCAAATTGGTTTCCAACGTCCCACCCTCTCTCCGCTAATCGCGAAACAGTTCGAATAATAATAAGACAATAAATGTCGATCTGTCGACAGTTACAATTTCATTTTCCCGGAATTTCGGTCGAGGAGTTAATATTTTAATCGCGCCCACGCGGGCCATTAAGTCTTCCTCTCCCACATATACTACAACACGTATCGCAGTCACGCATCTGCGGCTATTCGCGGCCATTGAGCGACGTCAACAACAACGAGCGGACTCGTTAATATCAAGCGCGAGATCTCGATATCGCGGGGCGTCGAGAAATTACTCGTCTTGAATTACTCGACTTACTACTTCGACGTTCGCGCGCGCCAATTAACAAAGTCACCCGGGGAAGCGGATTCACGAGCCAATTAGGGCGGCGAGAATCGCGGCGACATTACGAGCAGCGAAATCGTCGTGTTTCTCATCGGACACGCGCTCGCTTTTCCGCGTTGCTGCCTCCGTCGTCGTCGTCGTCGTCGTCGTTGTTGTTGTTGTTGTCGTCGTCGTAGTCGTCGTCGTCGTCGTTCCGAACAAGCCGCGCACGGCTTTAACACCGCGTTCGTTTTAATTACCGAGCAGCGTGGCCGAAAAATAAGCTGAATATATATTCTCCGATCTGGTGACGCGCGAACTTGTCGACAACGACGACGAGCGAGCGAGCGAGCGAGGAGTCTTTGTAGCTCTGAACGTACTAGGTATTCTTCGACCGACGTCTTGTCGCGTAGAAGGAACGTCTCGATTTCCCGGAAGAGACATTTCGCAGCGTTATTCGCGCGAACGGTCAGATAGTTTAATTATCATTAATTCACCGGTGTTCCCTCGGGCGGCGCGTGTTCTGCGTCATCGCGCGGATGTTCTTTGTGTATCGCGCGCTTCACAAAGCTTTCACTTCATTCATTCCCGCGCGGTTTAGGCTTGTCCAAAAATACCGAAGCGAACGTTAAACCGGATCGTTAAACGGATCGTTATTAGCCGAGTAATTGGGTGAGTAATTACGCAGGAAGGAGAGTGCGCTCGAAATTGGGTTCCCAAAGATGTCAACGGCGCTCTTGAAGCTTCGCAAAAATCGCGACGAGTGGGTATTTTGTCGCAATTAAATGTCCTTTCGCGAGTTAAAGGCGAAAAGAATGCGACGGAAATGTTTTCACGTCCCGTTTATACGTGCTTTTGAAAGAAGGATACTCCAGGGAAAAATCCGTGAATGTTGGAGAGCTGAACTAACCGTTCTCAATGGCCCATTTAGATTGCAGTCGTAATTTTTTTTTTCTTTCTTTCTTTCTTTCTTCTTTTCTTTTTTTGCGCGTGTGGCAGAAAATGGCCGAACGATTATAAAAGTAGAATAAATTCTCCGACGGATAGAATGTATATTCGCGGGCGGAGAGAGAAAGTGCGCGCCGAATTAACTGGAAGTTTGCGCATAAATAACGCGATTCGAAGTCTCTTGTAAAGGAAAACTTTGCGTGTTTCATTTTTTTGCGTGCTTCACTTTTTTATTTGATGTTTTAAATGGTTTTAGTTTTTTTTTTTTTTTTCAGTTTTAAATGTGTTTGTACACCAAAGAGCTGGTTACTATGTCAAAAACATACGTAATCAAGATGTTTTTTCTTCTTCTAACAAACACATCTTATTAAAAAAAAAAAAAAAAAAAAAAAAAAAAAAAAATTAACTTTAAATAACATCGCAGAAAAGAAGTGAGTCGTCAAAAAAACCTCATTGGAAAAATATTCTTTCTCAAGAAAGAGGATGATCAGGATAATTATGAAGTCACCGATCTCGACATAGTCGAGATTGCGTAGTTTAACAAATTCCTGAAGAATTCCAAGGTAATTGGCGTGACTTGCTCCCGTCTTACAAAAATCGAGTATGAAAATCAGTCTACGGATCGGAAAGGTGAAACTCTTCTCTTGCACAATTCGTCCTTCTTTAATTTCCGAAAATAATTCTCCGAGAAGGAACATTTCTTCTCATCCACTTATCTCTTTTTCTTTCTCTCTCTGCCGTCATCTTCTCATCAATATTTCTTCTGTGCGATGTCTCTCCCTTTCGCTAGACAACGCGAAAATATCGTCAGTTTTCCTTTCCGCGTTTCCGTAAATCAGTCGGGTAACAAGTCGCCGAGGAGAAACGATCTCGTCATATTCGACGATTTCGTAGACGAGTTCCTCTTCTCGGCTACGGGGAAAGGGATCGATAGTCGAGCGTCCTTGTACTACGTGCATCCTTGGTAACGGCCGGATCGGGCGCGTCGTTCTCCATGGCGGAGAGAATTTTCAGCGGTGGAGAACACTTCAGGAACGAACGGTGAGTTCAGTGTTTACGTACGTTCGTACCATCGACGTCGTAGACGCTGCGGCGCAGCGCGGCGTTGCTTTTACATCGCGCTTGTTCGGACGGAGAGAAGGTCGAAAGAGCGTACATAACCGCCCGGCGAGGCGAGTCGACGGCCGCCGAAACTCGCCGAATGCCGGGACACGCGTGTACGCCTATGTGTTCGGTCTCTCATCTACACGCCCGACATGCTCGCGAGATGAACGTGTGACGGTGAATTTACACGGGCGGAACCTTGATCGAAATATATTCTCCCAAAAAATGAAACTCTTCTTCGCACCGGCGGCGACACGTGTTCCCCTCCCGAGTGTATCACACACATCTGACACAAAAACGAACTTGAAAGTCCGAGGAAGAAAAAAGAAATCCAGAACATGCGGAGTCTTTTTTTGTTAAAAAAGGAGAATATATATAAAAAGACATATAAACTTCTTTTCTGCGATATTATATATATATAAAAGTACACACATATATATATGAAAGTTCTTTTATCTTTATAACTGAATATGCGAGAAAAGCGAGTAAGAGAGAGCACGAGGAACGAGTCGCATAAATCGGACTCGAGTACGCCCGCCCGCACTAATATGCTAACGCATACACGTACACATTATTGTCGAAAGAGAGGAGAAGAAAAAAAAGAAAAACGCCGCGCACAAGAAGAGAGAAGCGCTCGTAGTACGTACGCGAAGGAAACCCGTTGGTAATCGTGCGAGCAGAAACGCTGACGCAGATAAGGGAAACCCTTACGATCGCCTCCGGTACGGCTATTTATGAGCGGTGTTGCTAGTGAGATGGAAGAACGGAAAGGAAAGAAGGATTCGGTGGATGGATGGAAAACTCCGGCGCGCGCACACACACACACACACACACACACACACACAGAGCGCGCGTAACGGAGATCCGAAAATTTCTCCCGGAGAAGAATTTCCACTCTTTTTCGCGCCGGGCGATCTCGACGCTTCCGGTCCATGGCGCCGGATCGCGGGGGATGTGCGGTTAACGTGAGCTCGAAACCCCGTAGTTGCGATGCTGCTAATCGGAAATGAGGATTCGGGAAGAAAAGTATGTAAAAGTCCGAGTGAAGCAAAATGTCTGGAAAGAGCTGGTTTTTTAATTTTTTGTTTTTTTACCGCGCTTTTTGACGTTGTTTAGAAAAAAAGTATTTTATTTCGGATCAACTACTCTTTTCCCAGTCTTCTTTAGAAACGTGTGCAGTTTTTTTTTTTTTTTTTTTTTTTTTTTGAATTAAAAAACAACAGCGGAAAAAATCAAGTGCTTGTTTATAATGTGCTAATTGTGTAATGTTAATTGAGAGTAGTAAGAATAAAGGGTACTCACTTTTAACACATTCGCTAATGAATCATTATTTTTACAAAATAATACCGGAGGAGGTGGGGACGTTATTTCCCTAGAAACTTTAACGAACTAATTAATATGTATTTTTTAATAATCCGTCAACATCTGACCATCGCGGAGAGTTAAAATTAAATTCCCTTCAACACTTAATTCGCGGCAATATGGCGAGATCAAGAGAATGGAAATTATTGTTTGATTCGTTGCACAACTTTTGGATAATTAACACAAGTTTCTCAAACGTAAATTGACTCAAACGTCGACGTCTCTAAGCACATGTGTCGCAATTGCGATTGCACTGGCACTCTGATCTTCGCGAGATAAATTCTTCTCGATCGCCGGGCAATTATTGTTCCGCTCCGATCATGACATTCGGATAATTTCTTTTGCGATTTCGGTTCGCGCTAATGAACGCCGCTAATGGAATTGCGTAAACACACACGAGAGAAGAAAGGCTGTCGCGTTTCGCGCCGCACATTGAGTAATCAAGAAACTGGAAACCTGTTTTGTTATTCCGACGGTCTTCTCTCTCATAAAGCGATCGACGCATAATTACAGCAGGCGCGTTTTTTCCTCTTTTTTTTTTTTACGATTTACTTACACGCTTTTACGGCGTGTTTACTCGTTGCACCTAGTCGCTGGCGACTTTCGCGATGCCACGCGAGAACGTGACGATCAACGTGTGTGATTTTCTCGATCGCGGACGCATCCGACATTTTCTCGGCGCGAGTCGCCGCCGCCGCCGCGTCAATCGCAGCATCTCGTCGCACGCGTATTATGATACAGATTCAATCACGGAGGATCTCCGTGGGGATCTTAATTCGATTTAACTACCGCGCCTCCCGTCACGCTGCCGCTGCGCGCTCGCATTAAACTTAATTATACCGGGGACACGCCAGAAATCACCAACTTCGCGACACACTTAAAGCGTAATAAGGCAGCATTCCAAAATTAGCCGCGCGAGATTAATAGCAACGTCGTGGTCGTTGTCGTCGTCGTCGTCGTCGTCGTCCTCTTCCTCCACCACCTTCTCTTCCTCCTACTCGAAGTTACTTTCGTGTCTCTCTCTCTCTCTCTCTCTACAAAATCCATCTAGACACTATAACGTTTCTCCCGCCAGAAAAAAAGGGGGGTACGCAACAATATTGGCCGCGAGTGCCCGATTTCGTAACTCTCGCGTCGACCTACATCGCGTGCACGCCGACAACGACCGCGACCGAAATCGCAAGAGGCGCGAAACGCGAGTCGCGCCTCCGGCGAAATATTTATTTCTCGTCGATCAACTTGTGCGGCTCCTCGTTCGGTTTCGCGCGAAGGAGAGATGCAAAGTGCTTCATACGTACGCGCATACGCGCGCACGTACACTTACACTTGCTTCTGGAGAAAACTCGGGAACAGACGTGGAGCACACGTGACGCCAACGCGTTCGCCAGATTTTCCATGGTTTTCCCCGTTGTCCCGATTTTACGAGCGGCCCGGCGCCGACGACGCAACGAGCGCGCTATTTCGGAGCGCGCACACGGTTATATCCATTCTTTTTTTTCTTCTTCTTTCTCTTCTTCTTCTTCTTTCTCCTTACGGATATTACCGCGAAGGTGCCGTGGAGACGGCAGTTTCCGTCGGGACGACAACGTTCCTCAGCGAGCGAGCAAGCGCGCGCGAGAATTGAGACCGGCGGGCAATTCCGGCGGGTTCAATTTTCAATACCCGGGGAAAATGTATCGCGCCGATTGTCGTTTCTGCCGTTACTGTTACTTACATACGTACACACACGTGGTAATCATTTTCACGTGTGATTATTTTTCAAATTTAATAGAATTCCGACGTTTACTTCTCTTCTCTACGTTCGCGACTAAAGGTCGTCAAAAGTCTCAAGTAATTGGTTTCTTAAGGCAACTGACATCATGCATGTCGGCTCGAAGTTTCGATTCGTTGTAACAAAACGACGAAACAATGGATTAACCGAGCCCGCGCGTGAATTGCTCTTTCAATGACAGTTAATTATCCTTGCCTCCTTCGTCATAAAATTGCGCGAAACAACACAAGTCGACGAAATATTATATCCAATTTCACTCGTCCCGTTATGGACAGCAATTTTCTTGCGCGAGCGGGATAGCGACGACACAGTCGTCGTATTGATTCAGCCAAACGACTTATCTCGGGATACGCGCGAGGGGGAGGCCCGCGTGTATTTGCAAATATTGACGCGAAAAACTTCTAATCCGGCAACGCCGGCTGCTCCGAGCGGCGGCAACAAGCTGTGCCACAGACTGATAAAAATAAATTTGCGCCCGGAATAATCGCGGAGCTCCCTAGAGATTCGACATGAACGACCGTGGTGGTGTGTCTAGGCTAAGTCCTGAAGACCGCTTTATTCAATAATAAAGCATGAGCTCCCACGCGCGCGTCAGATAAAGTCGTTTCAATAATTGATAACGCGGGTCCGGACGGGAATCGAGCGTTACTATATCGAAGAAGCGCGCGTGTACGCACAAGTGCCAGTAAAATCGCATTGTGTGTAAAAGAATAAATAAAAGCGCGAGAATATCAATAAAAGCGGCAAAAAAACATTTTATATCATCTCAGAGTTCTAGCGATTATTTAACGATGCAATGTGCAAAATTGCCGCGCTTCTGTAATACATCAAATTAAGCAAATTAATTTATTGCGAATTACAAGTTAATTCGCGCATTACCGATAAAATCATTAGATATACATGTGTGTATAGATATAATAATTTAGAAATCAGATATCGATGATGATTTTGACGAGGAGAATATTATTTTATTAACGGACACTTTATTTCGTAACGTAATTGGCCAGTCGAAAAACGAGCGTGTCGTATTGGCGCAACTTTTCACCAATTTACGACATATCTACGCGAACCGAATTCAAGTCGAATCTTCGACTGCATGCTCCGCAATGCACACGACGAACATCCATTGGGCGTGCGTACGTCCGCTTGTGTGGTAATTACTTCCGATGCTAATATTTGTCGAACGTCGCTTGTGCTTGCAAGATCAATTAGCCATCGGGAACTTGGGAACCGGTTTCCGAGCTATCGATCCGAACCTGGCTTGAGGAATCGAGGAGAGAGAGTCGGCATTCGTTGTCTCGTCGTTGTCGTCGCTAATGGCGATCATTACCGTCCGCACCGTTATCGATCTTTAAACGCGATGATTATCGGCCTTTCGTAACGTCACGCAAGTCATATTTCGAACGAAATTGAATCGATAATCGCGATATTATTAGGCGATGTAATTACGGTTGTTTCACGAACGCGCGCGCTCATCCTGCAAAATTGTGTTTACTGCAGCTACAACGTATCGAGCTCTTTATACGCGATAACGTATAATTATTATTTTATTTTCTTTACTAGCGAGGTTTTCTTTTTTTTTTCTTTTTTTTTTATTAGTTTTGAATATTTCACATTATTCATCACATGTGTGTATCAAAATAATAATCAACAAGTTGTAAATTTCTTCTCTCTCCTTCCTCAACAACTTAAAACTTTCTCAAGCATTTGCATCGAAGCGAAGAAGAACGTGTTCTTTCACAACGCACGCGCGCGCAAAACGCGTGTAAAATCATCGTTGTATACAAAATGTATTTGCCATCACAAGTTAAGAGACAAAGTATATGCGCGGCAAAGTTATTAAGATTATAATATTTATCAAGGCGAAGAATGTGTGCAATTCTCCCGATTATTAAACTTCGCTTCATCGATCTGTCACCGTTCAATAATGCTTGATTAAATCTATCTTTAATCACGGCAGCTTTATGCACACACATATATATGTACGTATAAAGCACATGTATATGTGTACACACATACATACACACATATATATGTATATCTAAACTGTGCATCGAGCAGTTTTTGTTGCAATCCAGGTGTTAATTGATCAAGTAAAGTAATCACGTACAACCAGAGACGGTAATCCGCGCAAATAGATATCCACGAAACGCAATGTACACAATTTACTCGCGATCGACGAAACGTATATTGTGTGTAATCCGTTTTACGGATAGCTAATTACATTATAATTCTAGACCAAATGATATGTTCATCAATTTAATCACGTTATATAATCTATATATCGGCCGGAGTAGAGAAAGAGAGAGAGAGAGAGAGAGAGAGAGAGGAGAACGGACGTGCGTAACTGCATCAGCGGTTTTCCAAACTTTGCGAACCAGAATTGAGTCGTAAGGAACTTTTAATGAGTCCTGCCGCGGAAAAATACAGACTACGTCTCCATTTGCATAAAAAGCCGTGTTGAGCGCGTTGTACACGAAGCTACTTATGAAAGAGAAGATTTCTTTTTTTCCTCTTTAAAAAAAAAAAAAAAAGAAAGAAAGAAAAAAAAATACTTTCGTCGAGCCTCTTTTGTATTTTCGATCTTTCGCGTGTATCGAAGATATAATCCCGGATATTCAAATCGCAATTCAGAAAATTCGAACACTCACTCGCGCCGCACACGATGTGTTTTTCATTAAATTTAATCTCGAATTATCGGACAATGTTAATATTTGGAAGACGCGAAGGCAAATAAACGACCAGATTTTTCGTCCAAAGAGCGTACGTATACAGCATACGTACATATGTTTCGATGTACCTCTATGCTCCCGAAATTTATATTCTATTTGATAAACAATGGGGGAATATTAATTCATGTATGTGTGCACGGCGCGATCTGGGGGTTTCTTCTCATTTTTCCGAGTGCATATCTCCGATTTCCCGCGATATGAATTTCCATGTTTGGTGAAGCCTGAGAAATCCGACGTCGCTCTTTGTAGCTTTATAAATCGTCGGTAATATAATATCGTATAATACTCGATACGCGTACACACACAGAAAAAAAAAAAAGAGAATATATTGTCGAAAAAAAAATAGACTGGTGGACGCAAAACGTCAGTCAATATAACGTGACAACGGTGTGATCAATGTCAAATTGATATACATACTTCACTGAAATATGAACTTCGTCGAAACAAGATTTCGTATGTGTGTGGAGGAAGAGTTTTTGGGACGGATGCGATTTAATTAATTATTCGACGCGCACACTTTTCACACGATCAGATTGTTGTTTTTGAATATTGCAATACTTTTAATTCCTAACTAACGTAACGTTTTATCACCGTTTCATTACGATACGCAAGCAAAAATGAGAAACGTGTGTTTCGCGTGTGTTTCCCATGTCTTTATTTAATTCACGAAATATAGAAAACATATATCAACTGTGATGCACAATAATAATAATCTTAATTCAACTATCGTCGCGGACTATTAAATTATTAATTAATCATTTTCAGAGAAAATTGCAGATTCCTCGACGTCTACAATTAACCGACGATTAATTATTCGCCGACTACTCACGTGCATGACACATGTTTGACCAACGTGTTAGTTACCTGAATCGCCAATATGTTTACTTGTGTTACTTGGATAGATAAGATAACACTGTGAAATGTGTCGAGGAGGAAACTAGCATATACTTAAGAATGACTTGTTTATGCGAATCGAGTGCGCAAATTATAAATGGTCGTTTATAGATCGTCTCGCGCGAATATATTAGCCGTTTGCGGATTACTTTCTGTCTCAAGACACGCCGTCGCGTATCGAGAGAACCGACGGAAAAACTCTATTATTCCCATTAACATCAGGTTTTATTCTACATTTCCATCGCGCGAGTCCTTTACCAAGATACAGAATTTCTGAAGCGATATGTATACGTACAGCCCGCGATGTATCGTGCCCCTCAAGCGGGACAGAACAAGAGAGAACGAGAGAGAGAGAGAGAGAGAGAGAGAGAGTGAGAAAGGAGAGGAGAAGAGACGTTGTGCGAGGGAGAGACGCGTGTTACGAAACCACGGGCTCGTGAGAGTCGGGAAAGGAGAGGAGAGAAGAGGAGAGCTCGTTGGACGGGCTCTCTGTGCGAACGAGCGAGCGTTCATTTTCTGTCTTGCCTCCTCCCACCTTCCCTCTGTTCACCATCTACTCCTCTCTTCGTTCGCTCGTTCTTTCTCCGTTCCTCCTTCATTCTTTTTCCACTTCATCTCTCTCTTTCTCTCTCTCTCTCTCTCTGTCTCTCTTTCTCTCTCTTTTCCATCGCGTATTCTACCTCTTCCCGTCCTCTCCGCTTCTCGTCTCTTCCACGGTCTTTTCGCCTTTCCTCCTACCCGCCACTCCCTCTCGAATCCCTTCGACTTTCCGTTATCATCTCGGCGCTCGCCTCGGGCTAAAATAGAGGACCGGCAGAAGAGAGAGAGAAAGAGAGAAAGAGAATAATAAAGAAGTGGGAAGAGAGGGAAAGAAAGAACCGCGTGAGCGGTGCGATGAATGCGCGGGAGGAAAAGAAGCACAAAGGGTACGGAACGAGAAAAATTGAAGCGAAAGGACAGAGGGCGCGGGTAAAGGTAGAAAAAGATTCGACGCGGGGGTCAGAGCGAGCGTGCAGAAAAGAACGATGAGAGGAGAGAATGGATGGAAAGAAAAGAATATAACGCGAACGCGAATTCCGAATTTTCGAGTCGCGAGATTCGCGTCGAATTAAGCCCGACTTTCGTAACTCACGTACGCAGACATCCGCGGTGGTTTTTTAACATTTTTTTCATTTTTTTGCGACGACCCTGCAACACACACACACACACACGTGCGCGCGCGACGACGTCGTGTGCGCGCGGCTCTCGTCCCGCTGTCACTTTTTTCAACATCGAGTTATAAATAAAAGCGCGTAGTTCCGAACGAAAGCCCCGGTGTGGGTGCGTGAGCTAGCGCAGAGTTATTTTTAGGATCTGTGCTGCAGTCACTCGTTGCAGATACAGAAAAAGAGAGAGAGAGAGGAGGGGAGGGGGAGGGGGAAGAAGAGAGGGGAAGTCACGCGAGCCAGACATGCCAGAATCGCCCCCCCTCCCGCACATTTCTCCGCGATAATCACAATGACATTTGAGAACAGAAATTTATCCAAATTGCAGGTGTCATTAGTCTCCCTCTCTTCTATTAATCCTATATTCAACAGTTCACTAATTATCTCTGCGTGAAGTTCCATCCGAATGAAGGCGCAATTTCCAAATAACTCCGGAACGCGGAAACCAAACACGTGTACAGATTATATAATTGTGTTCCACTCGGTTTTTATTAACAACGTTTATTGCGACCAATGTAATTCTGATTCTTATTAATTAGAGAGAGAGACCCCACACTGTGCCAGGTTTTATATCACCGCATCAGATATTTTCTTGAATAACGTCCATTCAACGCGCGCGCGGCTCCCATTTTGCGAACGCGCGAACCGTCCGAAAGCACGCGCGCGAGTTACTTCGCAAAATTGAACACGGTCGGAGAATCGTGCGCAACCACGCGCGAACCGTTGTCGGATCGTGTTCGCGTTCGCTGTTAGAAAAACTTCCCTTGCCACTGGCTGTTGGCGCGTACTGTTAAACGACGTGTTGGAGTGTGCCCTCTCGCACGGAACGCGCACTCCTTCCCTCCCCTTTGCCCGATCTCGATGATATACGAGGGCAATTCCGTAATTGCGTATCGGTCGAATTCGCGGTCGGCACGAGCGGTCGTAAAACACGATCGGCCGATCGAAGCCGCGCGGAATTCGGCGGCGTGTGCGTTAAGTTTGACGCAACAATTGCGGGTTACGGTCACGTTCGACGGGAATAATAATCGAGATAAATACTTTGGCACGCCGAGAGACGGGAAATCGAAGTGGGAAAAGTGGAAAGCGGGGGAGAAGAGAAAATGCGCATCCGTCGGGACAATTAAAACCGCGAGTGCAGCACCACGGGTGCGGAAGAATAATTGCTGTGATTTGCCGGTGCCTTAATATAGCGGTTTAACGGCCGCGATCATAACGTAACGCGGCGTTGTTCTCGCCCGGCGTATAACGCGCAATTATCTAGTCGTAGTGACCGAATTAACTGAGACCCCACGTCGAACTTCTAATGGGCCGCGTCGTCATTTTCGCGAACGTTCAGACATCAATGCGCGGATGGAAGCATCGCTTTGATCGTTCTGAAAGGATCGTTCTTCTCTCTCTCTCTCTCTCTCTCTCTCT